>JADBJO010001085.1:290000-312500 GCA_016801955.1 Conus betulinus
CAAGTTACATAAAAGTATGGGTGAGATCATGATTGTTTATCATGTGTATGTCACTATACATGTAAGTGAGTTAAATGTAGTTTTGTAAAGCATTGTGTGTAGGTGTTTGAAACATTGCACTGAACAGATGTTTGATATTTGTATTATTTTAAGTGACAAAATATGAAAGGTGTTTAACAGAGACGCTGCAAGGCAAGTCAGTTTGGTAAGCTGCCTGCTTATCCTTCATAACCCTGGAAGGGGGATAAGAAAATCAAATTGACCACCAGAGAGAGAGAGGAAAGGGTTTGCTCATTTCCATATTTATGTAAACATGTACACACTCTCTCTGTTCGACTCGCTGTCTGTCACACAACAGAACACGGACACCCAAGCCAACATGCAGAAATATGAAAAGAATCATGAAAATTAAGGCATACTTTAAGAAACATTTTTGTTTTCATACACAGTGAAATAGTTTTGTGTGTTTCCCACTGGCACCTTACTGTTGTTGGCTAGAGACGCCATGGCATTTACCATTCATGATGTGACAGGTGTGTGATGAGGAGTACACGCTACAAGACCTGATGGAGTTAGTCACCTGGGAGGACATTCGGCAGCTTCAACTCAAGTGAGGGGTTTCTTTACCATATTTCTGCACTGTTGTTATCTGGGTTTTTTTCCCCCATACATTTGAGGGATTTTCATGTTACCATGTTGTTATTGTGTTTTTTTTTCCCATACTGTTGTTATCTGTTCTTTTTTTTTCCCCATACATTTGAGGGGTTTCTTTACCATATTATTCTGCACTGTTGGTATCTGTTTTTTTTTTTCCCCATACATTTGAGGGGTTTCTTTACCATATTATTCTGCACTGTTGTTATCTGGGTTTTTTTCCCCCATACATTTGAGGGGTTTCTTTACCGTATATTATTCTGCACTGTTGTTATCTGTTTTTTTTTTTCCATACATTTGCTTTTGGTCTCCTAATTCACAGAAATATGCTATAGAAGTTATGTTGGTCTAAAACAAAACGCACATATACACGCACGCACTCATGCACGCACGCATGTATGTACACACACACACACACACACATGTGCGCATGCTACACACATATTCACACATACATGCGGGTTGTGCTGACACTTGTTACTGACAGTGTTAAAGTTCACCACAGACGCTTTCACCTACATAAAGTACCCCCAACAGCAAGGGGAGGCTGTGTGGGTGGGTGTTCGTCTAGTGCACACATGAATATTTGTCTTTCCTCTCAGCTTGCTTCATGTATATCAAAACAGCATGGATTAATGGTGATACACATATTGAGAAACATTCCAGCATCATTTTTGATTGCCCATCTGAGAGAAATTGGCCATCTTCAAAACCCTTTTCATTTATAATAACTCTGCCAAACAAGGTGGACAAACAAATCACTAGACAAAACATGATACGTTTCAACCTCTTTGGTCTACTTCAAACAAGGTTAACAACACTCAGGACAATGAAAATGAAGAACGAGCAACCACTTTTCTTTGTCAAATTTGGCGCAAGAATTTGTTTTTGATAAAGGTATTAATCCATGTTGTATTAATACACATAAAAGAGGCAGAGCTGAAGACAAATATTCACCCTTTTCGTTTTGTTCTCAAAATGTGCGTCACCATTAATCCATGTTGTTTTAATGCAGGTGAAACAGGCAGAGCAGAAAGAGAAATATTCACCCTTTTCATTATTGGTGAATGTTGTGCAGGGGCGGGGTTCGCTGCAAGCTGTGGAGAGCCATCTTGGAAGAAAGAACTCGTCATCGTGACGAAGGATGAACAGCCTACGCCAGCCATGCCTCGCCCCCTTTCACTCCCTGGTTTCCTGTTCCGTGCGTCGTCATTGCTGTGCTGACAGAGACACAACTGAACAATGTTACATGATATGTGATTGGACAGCAGTCTGCCTGCATGAGGGGATTAGGGAGCTTACTTGTGCCATGTCTGCCTTTGAGTAACGTGTATGTGTGCATGTATACTTTGTGTGTGTGTGTGTGTGTGTGTGTGTGTGTGTGTATTCTTGGTTTTTTTGTATGTTTGGAACAGCAGCATGTGTGTGTGTGTGGATGTGCATGTGTCTGTGTGTATGTATGTGTGCGTGTGTTGACCAGTGTTGATGTGTGATGTTTGCTGCTACCTGATGGCCTGACACGAGGCCCTGTGTGTAGGCTGTGTAGACAGGACTACAGGGGGACAGTCAGTATTACTGCTTAGAGCTTGTGGACGAGGAAAGCATGTGGGCTGTTAGCTTATCCCATTAGAGGCATGCTGCTAACAAATCATTTTCGTTCTGTAGACTGCGTGATTGTGACTTTCCAGTTTTTGTGTGTGTGAACACTCCTACAGTCGTCCCCTTGAAAAATTGTTTGTTTTGGATGTCTGCACCTGAGATGATCTTAAAATGTTTTTAACAATTCTTGGATGTTTTTGTTGATTAGAAATCGTGTTTTTGATCATGTACATAACCCTTGATGATCTTTTAATCATGTTCGAACGGTGACTGATTTAATCATGTTTTAACTCTGTTGCACGCAACAGTTTTATTTTGAGAGATGTTCTCTGCCTCAATGTTCTTAATGCCTGATTTACTTCTAATGTTGGAGAAAAAAAAAACATACACAAAAAAAACCTGTGCAACAAATGGAAACAAGTGCAGAAATGGCGACAACATTCTCATCACAGGGCAGCTTCAATGTGTTGTCTTTCTTGCATATCTGAGGGCTGTTTTTCTGTTTAATTTTTTTTTTTTTTGAGCTTATATATCGCGTTATATGCCAGTCACTGAAGATTCCTGCCTGTCCTTATTGTCGCTGCATAGTCACCTCAACCGTCGTACTGAACGCATTCAAACTTTGATCTAGTTGTAAAATGAGGCGACTGCATGCGGAAATCTAAACAAATGTTTAAAAGTATTTTATAAGGCACCACCGAAAACCATAGACAAACGAAACGCAAGAAAAAGCACGAAACACTTCAACTCTAAGGTCTTCTTCTTCAGGCAAGATACACAACATGACAGCGAAAATGAAGAACGAGCAAACGCTTATCCTCATCTAAATCGGCGCAAGATGGGCGTTGAATAAAAGCTGGTTGGGTGAAGATCAGTGACAGCTCATTCATTGTCGTTGTCCAAAGTGTTGTGTATCCTCCCCGAGATCGAGTATATAGACCGCCTTAATGGCGGGATAAAAACGGTCATGCACACAAAACTCCACTCCCTTTGTTGGACAGATGGGGTTAATACTTGCCTGTCTATACAGGGAGTGTCCGCAGGAGTATCAGCCTGCGTACGCAGAGAAGAGGAGTGCTATGTATCTTGCCTGAAGAGAACCTAAGAGGTTGAATCGGGTCGTGTTTTGTCTTGTGATTCATTTGTCTACGGTTTGTGGAGGAATATTATAAATGCATTTTAAAATTCATCCTTCAAACATGAAGATGAAGTGAAAGAGCGAGGGTGGAGGAGGTGAGGGCAGTGACAACTGATTTCCATGGCATTACCTGGGTTGTAGACAAACGATGAGACACAGTTGTCAGGAGTTCTGCATTGGAATACAGAATGTGGAGGATCATTCTCACTACATTTTCTCCGGGAAAAAAAAAAAAGAAGAAGAAATACAAGGGATACAAGTATGAATTCTTAACTGTCAAGATTTTCTTTAAGGAGAAGCTGATGACATTGAGCTGTTAATCTCTTGTTGGTGTGATTGAGGGTTGGGTCCGAAATACTTTTTGTGTGTGTCTGTCTGTCTGTTTGTCTTTGTTGGATTGTTGACAATAAGATCCTCAGGACTCACCATGCCGATATATCACTGAGAGAAAAAAAATTGAACCATTATTGGATTTGTGTTTCAAATGGCAATTTGGATGAAAAGAGATGAGGCTGTCGTAGGAATAATTCATCAGTTCTGGTTTTGTTTTGTTTTGTTTTTTAATAATGTGGATGATGTTATGGAATTCATGTACCTTCAGTTAAGAGTTTGATAACATTGTGGAGGTGATTGATAACATCGTGGAGGTGAATTAGTTATTGTATGATGTAAAATCCAGATCAAAAGGAGTGAACAAGTTTGTGGAAGCAGTTTATTCTGTTATGATCCTGTTCTTCTGCTGTCTTTTGTTTTCCTGTTGGCTTCTGAAGTTTATCAAGTTGACAGTTCCTCAGGATTTATATCCAGGTGGATACCGGAAACATAATCGCAGGAACTACAGAACTTTATTGATGAATCAGGACTTCTCTTGGTGAAGTTCTAGTTGCCATCCCTTAAGATGTAATTGAAGCTGTATGGTGTTGTGGTGGGTTTTTTTTTTAAGTCTTCCTGCTTGTTTTAAGTAGATATTTCTGCAAAAATTGTGCCGGGGACAGAGTTCTTAGCCCTCCTTGAATAGTATCAGAAGCAGCAAATGATGAGTTTAGTAAAACAGATTTTTGACTGCAGATCTCAAGTAAAAATGAATGATAAATGTCTTTGAGGATTTTCATCAGATTTTTAAAAGAAAAGGAAAACAGAGCAAATATCAACGATGAATTTAGTATTTTTTTTCTGAATAATTGATACTGTAGTGCAGTGGTACTGGAGGATGGACACATACACACATACGTATACAAGCTTAAATTTCCTACAGGGTCAGTTGCTGACAGTGAAAGATTGTGCTCCACCAGGAATCTGTTAAAAGTTTCTGCTCACATTGCAGCACCATCTGTGAACATGCTAGCAAAAAAAAAAAAAAATGAAACTAGGATGTAGAACAGTCTTGATTAGCTTATCACTTATGATGAGTACTTTCAGAGTGCCAAGTCCACAAAAGGAATTTCCATGGTTCAGTCACATTATTCAGTTCACCATGTTTCACAGAAAATTTGAGACAAACTTTGCAACAGCATGCAAACAGCTAGTCATTGAAATTGTGATGTATGTGTACTTGGTTCAGTATTCGGTTTGAAACTGCTGTTTTGCTGCCTTCTTTAAAGAGGATTCCTCTCCTTCATCACTGCTTTTCGTTTCGACATTTTTCCTGCATGCATGAAAGTACCAATGAGTTCTGATTCTGCTTAAAAGGTTAGTGATGAAATTAAGTTCAAAATCGATTTTACCTAATGTACTTGCTTTGGTGTCAGCAGCAAAGTGTATTGGAAACATACTCCAGAAAGCTGCTGTTTTGCCTTGTGGTGTGGTGGAAGTAACAGAACATTATATTTCTATAATCAGTTGACAGTGACGTAGCTCTTTAGCACTCAGTTAACTTGTTAGTAAACAACTGATTGTCCTTGGTAGTCAGCAGATTGACCTTGGTAGTCAGCAGCTTGATATAGACAACGTCCTTGTTAACCTGGGCCACTTAAGTGTGCAGAGTGGTAAAGGCAGGATATCAGTTTATTTCCGTATCTGAAAGACTAGAATTCAGTGTACTCTGGACACGTTTCAGACCTTCATTCCGCAGGAGGCCTTTTAGATGTTGTTAGTGGAGGCCAGGAATTGATGGGTGATGATAACAGATTTCATTCAGGGATGATGTGCTGCTGTAGTGTGTTGGTACCTTCGCTTCAACATGATTTTGTTCAATGAATGATCTGCTGACGTTATTGCCAAACTGTTGGTGACAAGATAGTAAAAGAGTTATTAAGATATCCTGGTTGCTATCAGACTGCCATCTTTCAGTGTGTTCAGTAAGTTAAAAAAAAAGGTTATTCACATGAGGGATACTATAATCAAGATGCCATGATGATCAAAATGTGTAGAAATATGTGTCATGACTTTCTGCATCCAGTACAAGGAGGTGAAGGAAGGATCAATCCACTTTAGGGAGTAAACAGTTGAATGTGTTTTCAACATTTAAAGGTGGATGTGTTTCAGAACATTAACAATTGAGGTGCATCAGAACAATAAACGATTGAAGGTGCATCAGAACAATAAATGATTGAAGGTGCATCAAAACAATAAATGATTGAAGGTGCATCAGAACAACAAACAATTGAAGGTGCATCAAAACAACAAACAATTGAAGGTGCATCAAAACAACAAACAACTGAAGGTGGTTCAGAACAAGAAACAATTGAAGGAGCATCAAAACAACAAACAATTGAAGGTGCATCAAAACAACAAACAATTGAAGTGCATCAAAAACAATTGAAGGTGCATCAAAACAACAAACAATTGAAGTGCATCAAAACAACAAACAATTGAGGGCACATCAAAACAACAAACAATTGAAGGTGCATCAAAAACAACAAACAACTGAAGGTTGTTCAGAACAACAAACAATTGAAGGCACATCAAAAACAAAAAATTGAAGGTGCATCAAAACAACAAACAACTGAAGGTGGTTCAGAACAAGAAACAATTGAAGGCGCATCAAAACACGCTGTCTGTACTGTAGAAGAGGGCATCTCTGTAAACTAGTTATGATAAGTCCTTGTCCGCTTGTCACTGAGTTTGATCATGTGAAGATGGTGTGTTTTGAATCATCAGTTTCTGTATGATTGACATAGACCTCATCATGCTAAAGTAAGTTGAAATTCTTAGCATGTTTTAATTTCTGAGTTATTCTGAAGTATAAACCGCTAAATGGATGGTCTTCTTGAAAGAAAAAGGAAAGTGTAAAGCTTGTAGTGTTATTGGACGTGACACACTTCTTTTCCTCCTACACCTACTAATCATTTACACAGCCACAGTGAAATACTCATCTTGTTTCATGGTCATTGTTTAGCAAGTCTCGGCATCAGCCGTTTCAACATCAGTGTTGACACATTTCATTGTGATTCAAGTTCGATACTCAAATTGTAGTCAAGCTGTTTATGACAATAGAATATGTTTTTTTGCATTCCGTCTCATGAACATTGATAGGGCGGACTTAGCTCAGGTCAGAAATGTTCTCGAGTTGGTAGCTAGTCAGCAGAGCATATTTTGGCAGAGAAAAGGTCTATGCTCACTCAGTTCACAAATGAATTGCAATTCATCTAAGTCAGATTCTGTCATCCAGTTGGAAGTTTGAGACTTCCATTCTCACCCTCCACGTCCTGCAATTATCATTGCTTCACAGCCTGTCATGTAGAACCTATGATGTACGCAACAAATAAAGTAGCGGAAGAAAACGGAGTGGATGGCAAGTGTTTGATTATGATGAAAGTTATGAAAACCATGTTTAACCCTTCTCTGACCGCAGATAGGATTTGTAGAATGGTCATGTGGAGAGAACCGTTTGCTTCCCCTTGCCTTCACTCTTCTTTCAGTTTGTAAATAATTGTCTGTAAATGTATTGCAGCCAAGAGACATTACCTCTGCAGTTTGTACAGTTTAGTGTTAAACGGACGGTGAGATATATGGGAGCAATACTTGACCAGACATGTTCACTGCATGATCAGGTCAGTAAAGTGTCATGCTATGTTCTCAGAACCCTCTCCCATTTCCTCATTTGGTAAATATCTTTTCAGCTAATACAACAGCAAAACTCATCAATTTGCTGATTACGTCTCAGGTCAAGTTTTATGATTCAGTACTGTATGATTCCCCCACAGAACAAAGTTTGCAGCTCTAGACAGATCAAAATGGAGGTGCACCACTTGTCCTTAGTAGAAGACAGCAAGATCACATTATGCTGTGCTAAAGGAGCTCCATTGGCTGTCTGTTAGATTTCATTACACTACACGAAAGGAGCTTTCTTGGCTGCCTGTTGAATTTCATCATCAGTACAACTGTTGTTGTTTTTTTGTTGTTGTTTCTGTAATGGTTGTCTTCCACCTGACTGGCCCTGTACCCTCAGCACATGGCAGTCATCACATACCTTCTGCTCTTTCAGTCGGAAACCCTTGAAGATACAAAAGCAAAATCTGATATCATTGGGCAGACATTCCTTTAGCTTTGCTGCCCCAGCTGTTTGGAACTTGCTGCCACTCAATGTATTGCACCTGCCAACTTGTACTCCTTTTCGAAACACGACAGATCTTTCTAGCCAAGCATTTTCTCACATTATTGTTCCCACATGTGTGTATACAATAGGTTCTGTTGTCTGAAAGTTGTTACATGTAAATTTGTGAAGGTATGAATGAAATACAAAAGCGCAGCGAGTACTTTTCAATAAGAATGGCATTCAACAAATACTATCATTAGTCTTACAATTCAGCAGTGTTCACACTCATCATGATGATTTACAAAGCTGCTATTCAAGAGGAACATAGTAGAGGAAGACAGACAGACAACGGACAGATAAAGGGAGTTGGGGGGGGGGGGGGAGATATTTAAGCCGGATGTTTGAGGGTCCAGAAGAATACAAGAGAGATGAAAAGATGTCCACAGCCAAAGCTAGTTGTGGCCATTGAGAAGCAGGAGCTCTCTGTCCAGAAGAATACAAGAGAGATGAAAAGATGTCCACCGCCAAAGCTAGTTGTGGCCATTGAGAAGCAGGAGCTCTGTCCAGAAACAGGCCAGTAAAGTGTCGTTAAAAAAGGGTCAGTATTTTGCTGATTAGTTGCCTAGTGTGTACTGATACAAGCTGGCACACACTATTTCAGAAATGATTTTTCTTTTAACTTCATGTTTTAGGTTTTGGTTTGTTTGTTTTTTTCCCTGCTCTTTTTTCTTCCCCAAGGTTAAGATCACTGTTGCTATGATTGTACATGTCCTTGAAGTGATGTGATTTTCTTTCAACATTCAACAGTAGTCAGTGAAGGCTAGCATCCATGACCTGGAAGGAAAAAACAAACCACAAGTTGCAAGTGGATGTCGGCCTTCCTTTCAGTTCCTGTATGATAATGTAACCTGCCTCCTTTGTTTTCATCATGAGCTGACTGAAACCTGTGAGCCAATATTCCACCAAGATCACTCTGTACTCATCATGTCCTCCTGAGAAAAATGGTATGAGAATGTACCACAAGCGTTCGGGGTGTGCGTTGGAAACTTTTTTTTTATATCCACAACAGTAGTTTTGACGGTATCAAAATGTTTTTTTGTACATAACTATTTTTTTGCAACGTTAACTTTTTTGTGTGATGATTGAAGAACAGCTCTGTTGTTACTGTGTAGAATAAGAAATAAAATGCTGATGCTGGAGACTATACATTTAGACCGCTGTGATAACACAATAGAAATGGGTGTGAAGGGGAGTTGAACAGGGACAGGAGGGAGGGGGATTCAAGGGGTGGACGGTTATTTTTGGAAAAGTTCAAAGAAATTTGATATGCGAGATGACTCCTGCACAGTGGTTGGATTAAGAATAATATATTTTAAAATCCTGACTTTATCGGAGAAGACAACTAGGAAAGCTGTATATGTTTTTTTTTTTTTTGTTGTTTTTGTGTTTATTTTGTACATTGACATATGAATAATCCATGAGGCAGAACTCGAGAAAATCTGTTACATCTGGTGTTTTGCTCACCATTGCATGTGATCACAATGATTATGGTAGGCAAAAAGGAGAGACTGTTCGCCAATAACATATAGGGCCTCCATGTTGTGTGTGTATGTGAGTGCGCGTGCATGTGTGTTTGTGTGAACTGACAATACATGGCAACAAGTGAAGACTGGGCAGTACATTGTGTCCTGTTTATTGATAATCATGGCCATTGATAAAGACAGATTTAAAAAAATTGATTTATTTTACACTGATTAATTAGACATGGCCACAGGTAAAGACTGGACAGAAATTGTTTTGTTTTCTTTTTTTTACGTATAAATAATACATGACTTTTAGTGCAGGTTTGACAAGAGGAAAAAAGATGTCCTCTTGTTATTATTAAATAATGAATGCTGTTCACACAGTTTACTCAAACAGCTGTATATTTTTCACAACCCATAGACTATCTTTACAAAGTTGGAGAACACTTGCGCATATGTTTGGAGAACGTGTGTGTGTGTGTGTGTGTGTGTGTATAATGATAACCTTACCTTTTAAAAACAGATGATGCCGCTCCCAATATGGTTGAGCACTCTTTTTAAATTGGGTTGGTTATTGCAACCATATATATATATATATATGTATATATTATATATCAGGCACTGGATAACAGTTGTTTTTTTTTTATTAGCACACACACACACAGGATAAAAGAAAAGATCTTCAGAAAAAGATAAAGAATTTCATTTTGTCTCTGCATGTATTTGTTTTACACTCTACCAGTTTATTGTAATTTGAAGATATAAGCTTTGATATTTCTTCTCAAACTGCCGTAATTTGTACGTGTGTCATTTCAGCACTGCACTTAATCTCTGGCTGACAATGAAGAAAATCAAAACTAGGATTCCAGGTAAAGTGACTTCACCCAACCAAATGGTCCTTTACATTTCATACACTGATTGCTGCATCAAAAGTGTTGGGGTGGGGGGGAGGGATGAACGTTTCTTCCACGTAACAAGACATCCTTGTTTGCATCTCTGGAGATTGTGGAAGACAATAAAACAAAGACCAGGTCCACCAGGCAGAGGGAGGAAAATGGATGAAGAAAGTCCACAGTTGTCTGCTCTGTACAGATGGGATGGTTCTTCGTCCGATTCCCATCTTAAGAAAATATGTGAATATCAAGTGTGTGCAAGAAGTTGTAAAAGCTGTTAGCATAGTTGTCAGCTGTTGGTGATTTTTACCGATTCTAGACCTATCCTAAATTACTTGGATTTTTTTTATTTGTTACCGACTTCCGTACAGTGGAACCTCACAACACGACTGAAAATGTTGTGAACATTCCATCTTTGTAGAGAGAAGTCTTTACAGACAGGAAGATTGACTGGTGGTTCACAGAATGTGAAAATGCTTAGAATTTTAAGATAATGTTAAACCTACTAGAACCTATCACTGTTCAGAGCAATAATGGAATCTCATTCTTATCACCTTTCAGAAGGGTCCAAGGTATGTGCATGCAGTAAAAGCAGGTGTTCATTACTTCTGCAACATCACATACAGCAGAAAACCAAAAATGACCAAAGTGACAGAAATCAGGGAGGTTTCAAATCATTAAGAATTGGGTTGTTTAAGAGCCAGACACAGGTTGTTTTTTTTTCCCCAGTAATTTAGCAAAAAATCGTTAACAGACTATGGTTAAGCATGTAGATAGAACAGCTAAGGATGGTTCGACAAAGGTTGAGAATGGTATGACACTGAAAGGAAAATGATCCGACACAGAATTTTCTGTCGTTGTACAGTGGGGTTGTAAAGGAAGATTTGACTTAATTCTGTGCTAGGGTACCATGCCAGATTTGATTGTTTTTTAAAGTACTTTTGCCTTGGGGGCTTTTTACAGACCATCATCCCCCCGACTGATATCAGAAGCAGGGTCACTTTTCCTGTATTTCCTCCCTTAAATGTTTTTCTCCTTAAGGGTCAGCATGTATATGCTACAAAGTGACAGAATCATCGTCCTGTACATCTGATCTGGTGTCATTAGGGACAATTTTTTCAATTTCAAGGGTCATTATAACTGTACGAGTTCATTGTTTGACATTCAAATCCAACACACTGTGATGTGATTTAGTCTCAGAGATGCATCACAATTTTTGTGCAATAACAATCTTACCATGAGAGGCAGTTAAGAGCTTGCTGCATTGTTCTTTCCCGACCTACCTCACTTTCCTCCATAACAATTCAGGTAACAGGTTTTCTCTCCTGTTTCATGTTTACAGAGGAAACACACAAAAAGAAGTTGATCTGACCTGTGGCGCATCGTTTGTACTTTGGGTGACTGTAAAGAGACATGGGAAGACCTGCCAATGAAAGATGGACAGCCTCCCATTCCTGTTATTCACGTTCTCATATCACAACCATACTTATGCAACAAAAAATTGTTTAGATGGGGTAGGGGACATGGAATTTTTTTTTTTTAAACTCCCAAGGCGTAGCATCTACTATTAATGCTTTTGAAATACTTTGTCAAAGGCACCGTCATGCAAAACATTGACATCTACTATTAATGCTTTTGAAATACTTTGTCAAAGGCACCGTCATGCAAAACATTGTGTTGAATTCCATAGCGCTTCTAAAACCAGTGTCCAGATTTCTTTGATTTTTTTCTCCAATGTCCGATTTGACTTGAGTGTGTGTTCTCAAGTTTTCCGTCTTTCTGGTGAAGACAATGACCGTTGTCAGTAACATTGCGATGACTTGTGCCTTTGTACTTTGACTTGGCAATGTTTTCCTTTTATTTTGAATGTGAGCAAACATGGAAAAAAAGAAGTACTGGTGTGTGCGAAAGAGGGAAAGAGAGAGGGTGCACTTGATAATATTCGTGTGGAAACAATTGTATACATCATTTTTGCATATGTTATTGCTAAAGTTCAGATTTGAAGTGTGCATTTTTTTGTGGATAGATCGATGATTTTGATGATGATATTAACTAAGTTTATACATATGTCATCCAGTTAAAAAAATGTGTGCAGGTATTTTTTTTTCTTCCGTTTTCAGAAATAAAGTCATCCTAATTGTGCAGTTGTGATTTTGATTTGCTTTACCATCATACAGCTTTGACACTGAACCTGTTCCAACGCTGCATGTGTGGCCGTTTCCATGCTTCTCCATGTACATTTACTCAGCATCTGTCCCATATCCAATACTTTAACCTGTCCCGGAACGATGAACCTGCATTTCATGGTCTTGTCAGCTTGCAAGATACGACAAAATAAATTGTGGAAATTTGGACAGCCTTGTGTTTGAATTTTGTTTTTATTCTGTTCCCCAGTGTGTGCCGTGCACAACTTCTTGACATCCATCATTCTCCCATCCTCCCACTAATTCACTGGCTGCAAGCTCTCTCTCTTGCATTCACCCCTGCTGCAACCTTGCTACCATGAAAGAAATCCTCTCCAGTGTGGCCACTCCATGCACCAGCGTCATGTGTTGGAATGGAATCTTCTGTCGTGTGGTGACCTAGTCATTCCACTCATATGAATAAAACCTTCCCACAAGACTAGAGGAACTCGGTTAACATGCATAAGACTATCTTCGTTAGCACTCACATTCTCGCAAAGTTTGAAGAAAAGCAATAATAGCTGATTCAATTGCAGACATGTTGTTTATACCCTAGCTGACCACAGAGACAATTTAATGGCTGTCGCCTCATCACAGTCACTCTCTATATAGATTTCTTTCTTTCAAATCAGAGGAAGAAAGAAAAAAAGGTCTGCTGAGATGACAGGGAGGATATGAAAGCAAGAATGTCGCAACAGATGCTCACATTTTGATGGTGGTGATTTAGACGACGTGAATTAAGAGTGAGCCGGAAGAAAATGCAACTCTTTTAACTCTTCTGACAAACTGGCAAGCAGCAGCACTGGTCTCATTCACATATCCAGGCAATGTGTGATGTTTCTTCAAACTGTGCAGAGACCATTGCAGATACATGATGATAGTGGTTGCATTTATCAAATTGTTTGCATTTTCATTAGAAACTATCGGTGACATGTCAGTCGCACTTCAAATGAAGTCACATGAAGGGAAGAAGCAAGACGAGTGTGGATAACACACTATTCATTTTCTTAATGACAAAATAAGTGTGAGGCCTGCACCTATTTATTTACAGCATGATCTCAACTTGATCTTACCTCGATTGTGTTTAAGAGAATGGATTGCGGCATGACACATGTACGCGTAACACGCAGATTAATGCAAAAGCAACTGACTGGTGCTTCTGCCTCATATGCAGTGATAATTCTTACACACAAATGTGCATCTCTGACGCATGAAATTCCCATCTGACGCACTGGAATTCAGGCCAATGTGTCACTAAAATGTCCCAAAATTACTGTGACAAAATCATTATTTCCTCTAAGCATTACGACTATTACGACTGAGTAGCGTGTCACGTAAAGGCACTCCTGCCAGACGTTTTGGAACGTTCTGAATCTATGAACAGCTTTTGCATGAGAACTCTTCTCTACTGAAAACCAACAAGAGTCATCAAAATAGGACTACCCCTCTCTTTGATTGAACCACAAGATCAGGGTGATTCAGCTTAAAGCATGGAAAATTATATGAAATCCAGCTTTTCAGAATCAAATCAACAGTTCATTTGTGGCTTCAAGTTGTATTCCCATGAAAATAAAGTCAAGCAATGTATGCTCTAGGTCTGTCATAAAATCTCTACGAGGCACAATCCTGGTGGTTATCATCAAAGCATCCACCCTAGAAATTTTAGCAACTAATAAAAATGTCATTAATATAAGGAAGAAGGGAACATGCAGCAAGATTAATTTCACCTCCTTGAACAAAAGTTTACACCATCGCCACTTGCGCAGTAAATTATCACCATACACCTAGTAATAGGAAAATCCATTTTAATTTCTCTTTTATTAAGAGGCCAGCCTCGCAACAGCTGGAGGCGAGACATTGAGGCGGAACTGAAACAACTAGGGACCAACTGGACTGGAATGACCAGAACAGCCCAGAACAGAGTGTGATGGCGAAGGGTCATCGATGGCCAATGCTCCATCGGAGAGCGATGGGCATAACGAATGATGATGAATCTCTCTTTTATTTTACAAAGTCATAATACTTTTGTTTTTCATTTTTTCATGCCTAATCATCAATCATAGCAATCACTGGTTATGATGTTTGTTTTCATGGATTTTCAGTTTTAAGTGTATTGAACCAACTTTTTTACAATCCACTCTCCCTCTGCATTTATGTACCCACCCTTCCTTCAAATAAATGCTTTAAGACATGTAACTAGAGATTACAACAATCCATCATAAAACAGTCACAGAACCATGCTTCCATTTCACTGCGTTTACTGAATCTCGCAAACAATCCACAAAAACCACCAACCTAGCAAAATCTCCATCTCTACCACTTTTACTAACAAAAACGATCGGCAAATTATTTACATTCACACACAAGTCTACATGAACCCAGTGCTTCAGTCAGCAGGTTCGAAGCTGTAGTGTACAACCACTTTCTCGTCCTCTGGCTTGCCACCGTTCTCCAAGTGCAGTTCATTCAATGGGTACTGCTTGGGCATCTGTGTAGCACACAGCATAAATGTACCAAGCATCTGTACCACACAGCACGAATGTACTAAGCATCTGTTATCACACAGCACAAATGTACCATGCATCTGTACCACACAGTACAAATGTACCGATCATCTGTATCGCACAGCACACATACCAATCATCTGTTATCACACAGCACAAATGCACTAAGCATCTGTATCACACAGCACAAATGCACAAAACATCTGTATCACACAGCACAAAACGCACAAAACATCTGTATCACACAGCACAAATGCACAAAACATCTGTATCACACAGCACAAATGCACAAAACATCTGTATCACACAGCACAAATGCACTAAGCATCTGTATCACACAGCACAAATGCACTAAGCATCTGTATCACACAGCACAAATGCACTAAGCATCTGTATCACACAGCACAAATGCGTTAAGCATCTGTTATCATACAGCACAAATGTGTCGTCCTTTTCTACACTGCTAACGTTCCAGCGACACTTGAACGTGGAATGTCTTCACACAGAACCAGAAGTTCACAACTTACTGAAAACACCCAAATGCCGTCTTCCATGAATGTGTTCGAACGCATCAAGTTCGTTCATTCCTGGGACTGGATTTACACCTTCCCTGGAGCGCTTTGATTTCCCAGTTTCTCTGTCTTCAGGATGTCAATAAGGGTCTTATCTCTGTAAAGATATGACTATTTTGGGGGGGGGGGGGGGGGGGGGGAGGTAGGGGTGGTTCATTTCGGTGACATTACACTTACACCCTTGATTCAGGTTCTACTTTCCTCCTGTTGCAGTCCAACACCAACACTCACAGAAGCGACCAACTTACTCCATGCTTCTTTTCGCTGATACTGAATCATAAACCATGCCCCGAGAAACAGCAACACCTGCAGGTTAAAGAAATGATGCCAGGACTCTCAGTGACACCATCAAGTGGATGAAACTGGACTGTTTGGTCCCAGTCTTTCCCTATGGGCCAACAGAACACCTGACCACTTCCCCCACCCCCCAAAATGATCAGAAAAGCAGTACATCACTGTTTTCAGATGTTCCCCGTTTAGCAAGATGTTGATTTTTTGACAAAAATGACTCCAGTGATATAAAAAACTAATACAGTTAAACAGGTCCAGACAATCTTCGTACAACCTAGGAAGATAGGACTCTCTCTCTCTCTCTCTCTCTCTCTCTCACACACACACACACACACACACACACACACACACACACACACACACACACAAAACACACACACACACACACACACACACACACACACACACACACACACACACACACACACACACACACACACACACACACACACACACACACAGAGCTAGCTAGCTAGATACAGATATCTAAATAACAGAGACAGACACACACACAGAGATATAAAATTTATATTGAGAGATACATACATAGGTAGACAGATGTAGACAGACAGATATAGATTGCATGCGCGCACACACACACACACACACACACACACACACACACACACACACACACACACACACACACACACTTGCACATGTGTGAATCTATACACTTTCTCACTCTTTCACAGACAAAACATTTACTCACTGCAGGCAAGAAATGAGGATAGGGCAGAGTCACGTAATAAATGGTGAACAGCGTCCCCAAGAAGGCCCCTAACGTCAGGAACATGTTCAAACTGAAAATAAAAACCATGACATCTGCATTATCTATTCCATAAAAGACCAAAGAACAAAAGACTTCATTCCAAATTCTACTCTGTCTCCCCCTT
The DNA here is from genome assembly GCA_016801955.1 of Conus betulinus. NCBI lineage: Eukaryota > Metazoa > Mollusca > Gastropoda > Neogastropoda > Conidae > Conus > Conus betulinus. The sequence continues at coordinate 306,731 of JADBJO010001085.1, forward strand.
GATGTTGCCTATTCCAAGATGACCAGCCTCTCCGCAACCTGTTGAATTCCCATTACAAAACTCCGGAACTTAGCTTGCTTTGGGTGCAGAAAAGGAGATTATCATGAAGGAATCCTGTTTTTAACAATTAACTTCATTTTCCAATGCTTGAGTGTGTGACTTACGAAGGGGGGGGGGGGGGGGGGGGGGGGGGGGGGGGGGGGGGGGGGGGGGGGTGTTACCATATATTTCAAATACTGCATTATGGAGCATAATGAAACTAAGAACTTCACTGGCACCTTGATGGCGTTCCTTAAGGCGCAACATGCCAAACTTCCTCTTGATCAGACAATCACATGCAACAGCAAAATGCAATACCTGACAGTGCAATCAGTCACTTTACTAAATTAGTTACTACACAATATTTTCATTTTGCTGGGAAAGGTGTTACTGCTTACCAACTAGTTCATGGGAGAATTTTTTTGTTGTTTTTTTGGGGTTTTTTGAGAAAAAAAAAGGTTGGGTTGGGGGTGGAGCAGGGAAGACACTGTGGGAATGGGGAGAACATGGCTACGCAGACCAAATGACCTGTGCATGGGTTTAATTCCATGCAGTGAAAAATTCATTTTTTACACATTCACCCAAGAACAGTGACAGTCACATAGCTTTTAATCTGTAATCAACTAGCAGAAAATGTTTCAACAGCACAAGCATTCATGAAAGGAAGGTCAGAATACGAAATGTATCTCTCACTCCCTTTGCCGTCCCTTCCCTAACCATGTCACATTCAACCACGCTTAAACTATGACCTTACACTATGTTTATACATGAAAATATGCATCCACTCCCACAACAACTATCTCCCCTGAGTTACGATGAACAGTTCCTTCAGCCATTTTAACTTTCCTGGTTAATTTAGTCTCATGAGAACTAAGGAGAATTCCCCCCCCCTTTTTTTTTTTTTTTGTATGCCCTTGGCCCTAGTCCTTTTTTTTTTTTTTTTTGTACGCATGCTGATACTCCTGCGGATACTGCCTGTATAGACACTAAGACAGGCAGTAGTTTTGTGTGTATGACCGTTTTATATCCCGCCATTAAGGCAGCCATACTCATCTTCGGGGAAAATGGTGGCCTGAACTGAAAATCAATTTTTTTTTTTTCTGCACCCTAACATGACTGTCATATTATTCTAACTTCTTTAAATTTCCACGCTTTGTGAACAGATATCAGTTCGAACCATGCTTGAGAACAAGGCATCATTGTGGTAAATGATGCTAAGAGAACTTGCAATTCCATTTACACCCATCTAAAAAAAGGGGTGATGAACAGGAAAATGGTTCAGCAATCTTAAATGACACTTACTAGGAGTAGCGGGGTCTGGCGCTGGCATCCCATCTGTCCTCTCCAATGATGTCTGCCAGAGCATGCAGCTGAAAAAAACAGGACACTGGATAAACATCTGGCAGCATACAATTCAAGATTCAAGACCATGTTATTTTTTTTTCCCCAAATCTTTCATATTTCACAACAAAGTGATTTTTTTCCATTACAAATGCGACTTTAAGTTCATGAAGACAAGAACTAACAAATCATACTCTGTTTTTTTTCTGAAATAAACAAAATTAACGGAAAAAAAATTTAAGACTAATAAGAGTTTCTGGTTTGCACCACATTTTGCCGTAGTCCAAACCTCACACAGTACTCTTATTTGTTCAGTGTTTTCAAACTTTCGCACAAACACATACACACACACTGACACAAACACATGTACATGATGCATGCAAACGCACACACACGCGTGCATGCGCGCAAGCACACACACACACACACACACACACACACACACACACACCACACACACACACATCTACTCACACCCACACATACACACTCACACACACACACACACACACACACACACACACACACAGCAGAATTAACTTCCACAATTACTGCAATGTAAAGCTCCTGCTTACAGGTTCCAAAGTTTCTTTTCATTTCCGGTATGTCCCAATCTTCATAGGGATCCCTGGCATCTCCTGACACGAGAGGCAGCTTGGGGTAGTCGCCATAGCCCATACCATCATTGTCGTACACATCATAGTCCTCCACCGCAGGCCGTAACGCTTGGCTGCAGCTGTACGCTCTTCAGCAGAGGTAGGAAACGGTCCAGGCTTCCAGTCTTTGTTCCAGTCTATGTCACAGACCAAATATAAGTTTCAATTCAAACAGTAAAAACAAAAATATACACACACACACACACACACACACACACACACACACACACACACACACACACACACACACACACACACACACACACACACACACACACAAACATGCACGTCAAGTACATGTGACATGAACAAACATTTCTGTTGAATTGAAATGTTAAATGTTTGTATCACTGTGCACTGAGGAGTGGGGGAGAGAAAGGAAAGGGTGTATGCCAGACTGCAGAATCAGAAAGCCTCCCTACAGGAAAGCTCTCTGGCACCTCTTAACACAACAGGGCAGTTTTCATCTGGAAGAAGCTGTTTCACTGAGGCAGAGGTGAGGGAGGAGGTGGGAGGGGGAGGGGAGGGCAAGGTGGATGGAGGAGGAAGCAAGAGGAGGTAGGGGAGCAGACACTGATGATGCTGTTCATGGCTGCCAATGTCAGTATCCATTTCTCATTGGTGGAAGTTACAGGTGCTTGTCTATAAGGAGGGACTGCAATTATGGCAAAAATTCTGAACAAATATTTCATTTTCACAATACAGTATGCTTTTTGAGAAATTACCTGTGTCCCATTGATGCATTCTGAGATGCGCTTTTTCAATGACAAGCAAATTGAACAGCCTGTTCACCGATTTCCTCCATCAGGTCTTGCAATGTGCCATATTTGGGCAAAGTGTTTGACAAGCAGACGTATTCAGTCTGGGCAGACATCATCAATATTGGTCAAGACAACACTACTTTGCAGGTTGAAAGATTCAGCAGTTCACCTGGCATCAGAGCAGCTCTGATCAAGGAGGAGGCACTTCAAACCTCACATCCACAATTCCTGGGAACACTAACATGATTAGGCATCTTTTGTTTTGTCAGAATGCTGAGTATATAATATTTCTGTGGTGCAATGTCTAAGTTCCCAATTTTTCAACACTGGTAAATAATGCATTGGCCTTGCCAGTCACCAGTGTGCCATGTGAGTGAACCTTCAACCTCCAGGACAAAGACTGCCATGAGGTTGTACCTTGCCAACACTACAAAAGTTCATTCAGACAGTCAACATTCTGATGTTGATACGCGACTACCATTTTGCTTCTCCTTGCAATTCTGTTTACATCCCAGGTTTCTACTCTGCCCAAATCCAACACAAGTTGGTTGTGGTCTCATGAGATCCAAACCGAATTTGAAGATTGAAGCTGACTGATTCATGCTGAGTGTGCCAGAAAGTTTTGGGGGTAACGGAGAGACATGAAAAACAATTTTCAACAAAATTTGTTTTCAGTACGTTATGCTTTTAACTACTTTGTTTTTTAATAAGACGAACTTTTCTTCTCTGGACCGCATTTTCATTACAAGCACTATATCCCTGATGCAAAACTACTAAGAGCACTGCAACCCCTGCATGATTTTGGTGTGAAATTGACAAAAATAACAGTCCATTCAGTCTTTCATATTTGGATGTCACATCCAGTAAGCATGTGTGTGTGTGTGTGTGTGTGTGTGTGTGTGTGTGTCAAGGTGCCTGTGTGATCATGTGTGTGTGTGTGTGTGTGTGTGTGTGTGTGTGTGGGGAGGAGGGGAGGGACTGTGTGTTTGTGTAGGGTAATATGTACGCATGTGTGCAAGTGTTTGAGTGTGTGCGTGTACAATGATTTTTTTTTAAAACATATCACAGTTTTAACGTTTCTTCATGCTATTTTCAAACATAAAACAAAGCCTTAAATGGTTGTCCTGAATAGGGCAACTAAGACGTTTGTCATTATTTCAGAGCTGTTCTTCCATCATTTGGACTATTAAACAGATCACACCAACACCATCAACTTCCCAGTTTTTGAGTGTATTTGCTCAGAATGTGGAACAGTCTTCTGAAACCAGTACACAGCACAATGCCCACACTGAAGTCATCATGATCATGAACAAGAAGAAGAATGATCGTCAGTTGTCAAGCAGTAAAGCAGTCGCAACCATTAAACCGGGTGCTAGTATTTTGGGAATCGTGCATGCGCAATCTTCGCAAAAAGGCAGCTTTTAAATTAAAGAAGCCATTACATATTAAACAATGAACGCACTGGCCAGAACAGCAGAAGAGGAAATGCCACGTCTTGTTAGAAGTGGCCGAATAGCCTTGGAAAGCACCGCAGATCCCCTCAAGGTCGCCATTTTGCGATCAGAGGACAACAACCTTTCTTCACACAAAAGAGCAAATGGGAGATAATCCAAATTTATAAGAGTGAAGAGTTTTCATATTTTTCTTAATTTCATTTTCCCAGTTTTTACATCTTCAGCCTCCTGCTGACCCCCCCCCCCCCCTCCCCCTCCGTAAGTTCAAGTTTTGCCAAGTTATTACTATGAAGACAATTTAGTTGTTGGCCTGCGCTTGTTTTCCCCCCATATTAGATTGTTCGTCTTTGTATTTGTCTGACTTTATTCAAGTTTAAAAGGCTGTGCCAGTCTTGAATAAAAGTTACTCTGTGTTAGGTTTCCTTATGGGAGCAAAGACTACCCCACTTGTTTACTGTCCATAATTTATAAGACAATTTTGGTCAATCTTAGTTGTTCACATTCAGCATAAGGCGTAGCCTAGGTGTTGTGTGTTAAAATCCAGCTGCAACAATTTGCCATTGCCGCCGCCCATATTAACGTTTTGTAGTTCTGGTGGTAACAGTATAGTACTAGACTGGTCCTTTATCCCCATTTTGTATTAACGCTGCAAAATAAACTATCAAAGATCATCTTAGTTTTGTTGTCGATTGCTGAATGAACTTAGAAATAAGTCAACACCACATAAATGTTTTGGCAATCTTCCTTTTATCAGGCTTTAGGTGCCAGTATCATCTGCGAGGGACTATTCACAGTAGCATACATTCAGCAACTGATCATTAATTGGATACCCCAAAAAGAAAAATTCCTATGCCGCCGAACGAAAGAAGCAAAATAATTTCAATTGTTTGTTTCGTTCGGCGCCGTTGTAATTTTTCTTTCGGGTTTGTTTCAGATTCCGTCGGCAGTCACCTCACTTTGAAATTCGCTGTAAAAAGCTTTCAAAATAAGACAAATGAAATGGAGTTGGCTGTTCTTGTTGGTGTATCTTCTCTTCTTCTTCTCATCCGACCAAGAAAAAGCTGAAGTACTGAATGCTTTCTTTAAGAGTGTTTTTACAACTGAAACAGACGACGATCTACCCGAACCTCCTCAGTACTTTTTCAGCTGTGAACTAAGAAAGTTTGACATCTCAGAGGATAAGGTCAAGAAGCTTCTGGGTGAACTTCATACAGGGAAGTCACCAGGTCCGGACGGATTACACCCTCTAATCCTGTCAAGGGCAGTTGATGTATTGGCTATGCCCATCAGTTTGCTTTTCAGAAGATCACTAGATGAGGGTGCGATTCCTGATGATGGCGCCAGGCAAACGTCACGCCTATTTTCAAAAAAGGCAGTCGTCTCTCTGCAAACAATTACCGCCCGGTTAGCTTGACACATGCATAGTTGGAAAGGTCATGGAGAAACTGGTCAGAGAGGCCCTGATTAACCATCTGGAAAGAAACAGTTTAATCAGTGACAAACAACATGGATTTGTAAG
>JADBJO010001085.1:317500-345000 GCA_016801955.1 Conus betulinus
ACTGAATAATGTGAATCCTGCCTCCCAATGTAAAGAGGAAAAACGAGTCAACTGAATCGATGATGAGTTTATTTCCAAGTCATTCCTCATTTCACATACACATCACAGAAGTTGAGAAATACTTGTTCCTAAGTCTGAGGAATGAAAGTCACATAACATGAATAGCACAAAATTCACAAACATCATTTGCGTAAGCCTGCTAAACAAAGTATAAAAAATTCCAATGACAAATGCTGATGAAAATTAAGAGACACTTAGACAGCCATACCAATCAAAGTTTTTGATTTTTTTCTTAATGGAGTATGACGTGACAAAATAATACTATACTATCTGCACAATCAAAGCATTCAACATAGTACAATGCAGGCAATTTTTTTTATCAATGTTTATAATATCCATACATATAGATGGTCTCAAACATTTCTATATACAGAAGAGAATTTTTTTCTTGTGAAAGCAAGAAAAAACACATAGGTGTACTTGTAGACATGCCTGATTACATCTTCACATTGAAAAAAAAATGTTTGTAGTTACTTTTAACATGTTCAGTTTAAAACTTAACAAACTGCAAAAAAAAAAAAAATCACAAGCAATCCTGCATGATTGCTTTCACGAACATTTAGGACTTTTCTTTCCTACCCCGGGATTTCCTTTTAAACTTGAGCAAACTCCTTCCTCTCCCTCGCCCACATAATTATCCCTGGTATCTGTTTTTTTCTCTACCCATCCCCAGAGAGAGAGAGAGAGAGAGAGAGAGAGAGAGAGTGTGTGTGTGTGTGTGTGTGTGTGTGTGTCAGAATGTGTAAACGTGTGTGTGTGTGTGCTCAGCAAAGTGATGCAAAAGATGAAAAGATGGAATCAGAAGCACCAGCCAAACAAATCCAACACTGCATTGTTAACAGTAAGTCACAGTCAAAGGCAGCTGCATTGAAGTTGGTTGTTACAGAACTTTTTAAACTGAGCCAATCATTTTTACCCCATCCCAAGCCATTATTTGACAATAGCCCTAGTTATAATGAAAAATGGCAAAAAAAAAAAAAAAAAAAAAAAAAAAAAAAAATTGAGTTCATTGCCGTGTCTTAAATGTAACCTTTTTTGTTTTGTGAGACCATGCCAGAGACAAGAATTCAACAAGCACATCTAACAATGCGTGCCACCTGCTTTGCATTCAATTACTACTTTTAGTGTTCAACTAACAAAAAAATGCCAACCAGCGACAAATCTGGAAAAAAAAAAAAAAACCTGCATACATCAAAAGCAGCTGCACTACCCTGAAGCAGGCCCATCAACAGCAACGACAACAAATTACCACAACAAAGTACACACGACCCTAAAACACAACAAACATTCACTCGTTCATGATTTGTTCACAACTTGTCATCTCAACATCTGCACAGAAAATCAAGACTCTCACGAAACGTGTACCCTCCCAAACTGACAAATGTAACCAGTTGTGCATACAACGCAAACCAGTTAAATACTTGAAACAACACAGCATGAACAAAGTAGTTCAGGGTTTGAAATTAATTCACTATGCCAGAACAGTGGTTTGGCTGTTGAGCAAAGGTGAAGAACTTGAAACAGAAATACAAACAGGTAAACACACTTCACACAACAAACATGTGCTTCAGTTCCACTTGGATTAAATGCTAAACAACAACAGTGCTTTCCACTTTTCATACAGCGCAACCGTCAGAGCCACAGAACTTGCTGCCACCAGCAGCTGAGAGATGCATCTGTCAAATGCTGTGAAAACATGAAGTCAGCACCTTTCCCCATTGTCTTTGTCTCCAAGTTCCTAGCCTGTACAAGGAAACCCAGTTAAGACATTTCTCAGGGGGTGTTTTTGCCTTGGTTCCCCTCTAAACATTAACACACATTTTTCAGCACATTTGATGGTAAGGGCTTCCACCCTTGACCTCGACTCGCAGCTAAGACATTTTTTCATGTGTTTATCAGGGTTTCTGCCAAGGTCCCTATCTAAACACAGTCTAGACATTTCTTTGAGTATTTGTCCGAGAGGGTTTGTGCCTAATCTGGGCTTTTTGTCTTGCATACAAGATGAGGGAAGTTGAACAGGGATGCCAGCAGTCTTCTTCTTCTTCTCCTGCACACGCAGGCTGATATTCCTGCGGACATTCCCTGTATAGACAGGCAAGTATTAAACCCATCTGCCCAACAAAGGGAGTGGAATTTTGTGTGTATGACCATTTTTTTTTATCCCGCCATTAAGGCAGCCATACTCCAACTTTGGAGAAGATGCTAGCAGTCAACTTTTCTGCAGATCTGAAGCTGTGAAAAACCTTGTGAATGCTTATTCTGGGAAACTACACATTCAACTGGATCAGCTGAAAAGAGTAATGATACATCTCCGGAATGTCCACAACAGTTCTTTGTTAATAAGAAAAAAAAAAAAAGTAAAAAATCAAAACTGCAAGGAAAAAAGGTGCAGATAATAATTAACCTATCCAACCCTCCCCCCCCCCCCCCCCCTCTCTCTCCCTGCCCTCTAACCTGCAAGATGATGTAATTTAAATGTAAAGAGCTTGTGTGATGTCAGTGTAGGGGTTCACCATATTTTCCATGACTTTTTCTCCAACTGTCAAATTTACATTTTGTTCTCCCCCCTCTCTCCCCACATCCCCCAAGTCTCCAAAGGAATAAGCATCTCTGTTCGGAGATGTTTCTGTCCCTTTCTGTATTCCATCTACCGACGTACCAAGGGGAGGGAACTTAAGTTGTGTGGCAGTTGCCTAGTGCCTAGTCTCTGTGTTTGTCTTGTGTTTAACCGTTCAAACCCTCACAGTTCATTTCATATTATTACTTCTGGTTGCCAAAAGACAACCAACAAATCATCACTGCAAAATGGGTCAACACACACAGCATGAACTGACACTGGTCATTTTCAAACTCCATACAGAACAGCAGACTGGAAACTCTTGTTTTTTCTCTGCCTTTCTCACATCCAACAGTCTTCTTCAGTTCTCCACATTTTTTCCTCAAAACCCATTCCTTCCCCTCTTACTTTCAAACCAGCATTTTACAATCATGCGTGCAACACTTTCTGCCATCTTGCAAAAACACCCTTGAATGATAATTACACCTGATCTTTATTACCTTGTCCAGAGCCTTTTTCAGGAGTGCACAATGTGACAAAGAATTTCATGTATGAAAAAATACATTGATCCGTCATTGGAAAGCATGACTGAACGTGCATGAATCATTATGGCATAGGTGAATGTGCAAAGCGTACTTGAGAATTAAACCATCTCATACACAGATTTTCTCTCTACATGCATACACTGACTCTTGTTTAATGCTTCCACTTGTACATTTTTTAGTTTATGTGTGATACTAATCCACAAACAAACATGTTTGTTTCTGTGTAGACACATTGGTGCAGCAGTCAAGCACAATGCATGAAACCCAGCATTAAGGATTTCTAATCTGTATTGGCTATTTATAGTTCATACTTTGAATATTTTAACTAGAGAAAAAATGGCCAGGACCAAACAGCACAAAATGAGCAAAACAGCATGTGCATTCTTTGTTGTCATTCTAACACCGACCAAAAACAGACAGACAGAAGGAGGTGGGAGCAGAATTCCCTTTCCTCCTAAAAATACACATGGTCACAGGAAAACAGAAACCACATAAATGTCACAGCAATGGACAGCAATTCATGATGGCAAATTTCCTCGCAGTCATACACAAACACCTGTGACTTCACACTGAAGACAGCGATACCTGTTGTGGCAGTCTCATGAAAAGCACAGTGTGTGCTCTTGCAGCGCTTGCCAGCAGGAAAAAAACCGATGACTCCATCAGCACATGCACCAAACAGTGTCCGAGTTCAAGACTTTTTCAGGGTTGTCACAGGCACAAAGCTATCTCAAAACACAGACGGAAAAAATGTGGGTGGGAACTCTGGGAGAGGAATCGTACATAAAAAAATGGCCAGAACACAAGCAGTCTTGCAAAGGGGGAAACGGTGGTCTGACGATCACCACCACAAAACCTGCAGATAACAACAAATTGGACAAAACAACTGACTAAACAAACGTACACGTTTTCAAATACCTATCCAAAGAAAACTTCAAAACCCTATTCACCCTCTTCTTCTGAACATCTGACTTAGCTTTAAGACAAGGGATTAAGAAAAACATTTATTTGAATGCACAATCTCCACCTGACAGAGCAATTTTAAAACAAAGTTTGACTGTACTCAACAAACTCTATTTACTACTATTGCCAAAACATGTAAACTGAGTTATATTAAAGTAAAAATTAAAAAATGAAAATAAAAAAAAAGCGCATTAGAATATAAACTTGATTGGATCTTTCCTGACAAATACAAGTCTTAAAAAAAATTGTTGTTAAACAACAATCACATAATTTTTTTACACAAAATGAATTACAGGGAAAACCTCTTTTCACTACTTTACTAAATCCGACTATTTTCTTCCCCCATACAGGTACGGTCTGATACTCCTGTATTACATGTTCCCCCACTCTCTCCTCTCCGTCAGAGGTAAAAGATGAGGGCTGGTGAAAAGGTGACCATCAATGTATAATCATATCAAATATAAGCTGACTAAAGAAAAATTTACTGATACTAAGAGTGGGTTTAAAACCATAAATATTATCAATAAAGTTAATCACTTTGAAAATAATAGTAAACAAATAGAGGGGGGGGGAAAAATAATGGAGAAACAATTTCTGTATACTGAGAGGCATCCGCTTCCCAATCAAGAGCAGCTACTGATAGCCCTGCTGGTAGTTGACGGCAGGTCGAGGGTAGCCTGCTCCATAGCCAGGACCCCGGGAGTAAGGGTTCGCACCCGGGGTGGGACTGGGAGACTGCTGAGGTGCAGGGCTGCCACCTGAGAAGCCTGGGTACTTCTGTCCTGGAGCCTGCAACACAATCGTCCGCACAGTCACCATCGGCAGTGCAACACAATCGTCCGCACAGTCACCATCGTCACACATCGTCCACACAGTCAGTGCAACACAATCGTCGCCATCGTCAGTGCGACACAATCACCACACAGTCGCCATCGTCAGTGCGACACAATCGTCCACACAGTCGCCATCGTCAGTGCGACACAATGCCACACAGTCGCCATCGTCAGTGCACACAATCGCCCACACAGTCGCCATCGTCAGTGCGACACAATCGTCCACACAGTCGCCATCGTCAGTGCGACACAATCGTCCACACAGTCGCCATCGTCAGTGCGACACAATCGCCCACACAGTCACCATTGTCAGTGCTGGGGTATGGCAGGGGGAGCAGCATGACTTCCAAACTTTGACCAAACTTCAACTATTTTCTTTTTTTTTTATTTTTTCCCTACATACTTTGTATTAACAAATTTCTAAAAAAAAAAAGAAAAGAGAGTCGAAACCACCAAGGTTAATCACGTTTTTTTTTTTTTTTTTTTTTTTCACAATACCGGTTTATATCCATTCAAAAACAAAGATTTCATAATTTGAGAGTGCAGTCTCTAATTACATCTAAACAAAATTCACATGCTGTACAAACACTGCCTCCTCCTCCTCTCCTACCTGTCCCCTTCTCCTCTCCACACACACGCTCACTCATTCAACCCACAGCTGTTGACATACTGGAGTCTACATCCAAGATGTTAAAGGCGCAGGGAGCAGCTGGTTTTTAAAGTGAAAGGATTGTTATGCCTAAATCATTAATAACAGAGTGCTCATAAACACAATGCAACTTCAAGTACAGTGGAGCCGTACAGTGGAGCCCTTATATAAAAAGCCTTGAAAAGTATCATGCAAATTCCATCTTTGGGGGAGGGGTCTTCAGAGAAGGGTAGCCTATCCAGCAGTTCACAAAACATGAAACTACTCGGAAATTTTTTTAGCAGTTTGGCATTCATGCCGATGCAAGGAAGAACATTCAGATTCCCCATTCAGACACCTATCACAGAAGTGAAATGGTAGACTGCACACAATGAACGAAGTGTTGGTGGTGGGTTTGTGAGACCCCAAGCAGCAGGAACACAAAAACAGCTGAAAAGACTGTAGGCTGGAAGGTAGGGAAGTTTCTACTAAACAAGAACTGGGTTGTTCAGAGACTATGCTGTACCCATGCCTTACCCTCATAACAGAGGATAATCTATTGATGTGAAGCTTAATGACTGATTTAGAATGCTTGTTTGCATCGACAGATTTCTTCTCTTACACTGTTAAGTATGGACATTGCCAAAGACTAATGCTGGCTGTTGTTTTCAACAAAATTAGAAGTTAAAAAAAAAAAAATTATAGATTATGGACAAACTGGTTGCCTTTGGGAATAGGAAGAGGTCTTTCTACAGTGATCAAAAACAGTATCAAACGCAAAAGACATAGCAGAGTTGGCAGCCATCACCCCACCCACCCACCCACCCACACGATGCTTTGCTTGCACACATACGCTTCTATGCTTCCCCCCCCCCCCCCCCCCCCCCCCCCCCCCGATCCACACACACACACACACACACACACACAACACACAGACACACACACACATGCTTTGCTCGCACACATACGCTCACCCACACACACACGCACACACACAAACACACACACACACACAAGAAGAAACGGCTACTTACCTGCTGCATATAGGGCTGGCCGCCAGGGTACATGGGCTGTTGCTGTGGGGGGGTGGGCTGTGGTCCCCCTGGCTGACTGTACTGAGGTACAGGCTGGGGCCCTGGCTGCGGCTGGCCTGGCAAGTACTGGCCGTGTCCATAGCCACCTGTACACACAGATGTCTTGTTGCCCAACCCATACACAGACCTGCTTACCTTAAAAACTGCTGTTGGCATCCTTTTCAACAAAAAATGAGTGTATTTTCTACAAATGTCAGTACAAAATTCCTCATTTTTTTTTGTAAAACTGAGGGCGGCATTCATTTTCACCTGCCATCACTTGGTCTTTACAGTTCTTTTTTTGCCCCGACGTACTTCATTTGTTTCATTATATTCTCGTATTTTTGCCAACATGTACGAAAATATGGTGAAATCGTAGGGGTATGCATTGTGCTTGCCCATGCAATGTAATATGTTCAGTAGATGGGATGTAATTTTCACTTTCATTCTTACCTTTAACCGCCCCCCACTCCTGCCCCTACAATAATGTCTAAGGCAGTTACTTTTACTTTGGCCCACCCCTGAAATAATATCCAAGACAGTTGTATTTCCCTTGGCACAAACAAACAGCATTCCACTCGGCCAGAATCGTTATAGAATCAAGCTGGTTTATCTTAGTTACTTGCATCAAACAGCCCCCGTCCAACTTATCACTCCTCTCCTACCAAACCCCTTTTCCTCTCACAAGTCTGATACTGGTTACATTAAACCCATTTCAACATTTCCCACGACTTCATTGCAACCAGCTTCAACTGTACTTTTCAGCAAACTCTCAACAAGGTAGGGTGTGGATATATTCAAAGACCAAAAAAAAAGAGAAAGACAGTTAGGAAGAGGCAATGTTGGGACTGGAATTAAAGTGAAAAAGTGACAAATTAGGAGGACGGAATGTTGAGAGCAGAATTAAACTGGAACAAGCTATACATTAAGTTAGAATGCTGACAGCAGGATTGTAATGAGAAAAGTGACATATACTGAGGAAAAAAATGTTTTGAGAGGAGAATCAAAATGAGAAAAGAGGCAAATTTGGAGGAAAAAGTGTTGCGAGCAAAATGAAAATGAAAAGAGTGACAATTAGGACAGAGAAAATGTTGAAACTGGAATGAAAGTGAGAAATATCATAGCCCAAGGAGAGAATCTTCAAAGCAGGTTCAAAGTGATATTAATTAAAGACAAAGGAGAATGAAGAGTTGAGAGCGGAATTAAAGTGGCGTAACAGAAGGAGAAAGTATTGACAGCAGATTGGATTAGAAGAAGGAAACGTTCAGAGGGAAACTAAAGAGTAAAGAGGACAAATTAGGAGGAGAAAGAGATGGGCATGGAATTATAGCGAGTTAAGTCACATAATTACGACATGAAAGTGCTGAGAATGGAATTGAAGTGAAAAAGTGAGACATTACAAGGACAAAGTGTTGCAAATGGAATTGAAATGAAAAAGGCGAGAAGAAGAGAATGTGGCAAGAACTGAAAAAAAGACGAAAAAGTGGAAAAAGTGGAGAGTAAGAAGAGTAAGTGAAGAGAACTGAGTTAATTAAGAAGAAAAAGTGGAGAGAACTGAGTTAATTAAGAAGAGAAAGTGAAGAGAACTGAGTTAAGAAGAGAAAGTAAAGAGAGCTGTGTTAATTAAGAAGAGAAAGTGGAGAGAACTGAGTTAATTAAGAAGAAAAGTGAGAGAACTGAGTTATGGAGAAGAAAAGTGGAAAGAACTGAGTTGAAAAGAGAAAGTGAAAAGAGCTAAGTTTGAAAGAGAAAGCAGAGAGAGCTGAGTTAAGAAGAGAAAGCATAGAGACAGCTGAGTTAAGAAGAGAAAGCATAGACAGCTGAGTTAAGAAGAGAAAGCATAGACAGCTGAGTTAAGAAGAGAAAGCATAGAGAGCTGAGTTAAGAAGAGAAAGCATAGAGAGCTGAGTTAAGAAGAGAAAGAGAGAGCCGAGTTAAGGAGAGAAAGCGGAAAGAAGTGAGTTGAGAGAGAAAGTGGAGAGAGCTGACTTAAGAAGAGAAAGCAGCAGAGAACTGAGTTAAGAAGAGAAAGCAGAGAGAGCTGACTTAAGAAGAGAAAGTGGGAGAGAACTGAGTTAAGAAGAGAACCGAGTGAGAAGCGGAGAGAACTGAGTTAAGAAGAGAAAGAGGAGAGAGCTGACTTAAGAAGAGAAAGTGGAGAGAACTGAGTTAAGAAGAGAGAAGAGAAGAGAACTGAGTTAAGCGGAGAGAACTGAGTTAAGAAGAAGTGAGGAGAACTGAGTTAAGAAGAGAAAGCGGAGAGAGCTGAGATAAGAAGAGAAAGTGGAGAGAACTGAGTTCAGAAAAGAAAGCAGAGAGAGCTGAGATAAGAAGAGAAAGTGGAGAGAACTGAGTTCTGAAGAGAAAGCAGAGAGAAGTGAGTTAAGAAGAGAAAGTGGAGAGAAATGAGTTAAGAAGAAAGCGGAGACAACTGAGTTAAGAAGAGAAAGTGGAGAGAGAGCTGAGTTAGAAACATTAAAATAAAACAGACTGACACCAAAACTGAAGCGAGAAAAAATGACCAAATTAGGAGAAAGCATTGGGAGCAGAACCAACGTGAGAACAGCGACCAATCAGGAGAGAGGGCTGAGAGCCCAAAAAGCACAGACCCTGGGTCGGCGGGGCGTAACCCGGGAACTGCTGCGGTTGCTGCTGGGAGGTGGGCACTCCAGGCGCCGCCCCAGGCTGGGAGTACGCCCCCGACATCTGACCAGCATACCCTGGCTGCCCGGTGCCTTGACTGTAGGGGACTGCAAAGGCAAGTCAAACTTCTTGTTTCTTTCTTTCTGTGGTTTTTCTTTTCATACTTTTTGTTTGTTTCTTTCAACGTTCCTGCTCATACTTTATGTTTGTTTCTTTCAGCCTTTCTGTTCATACTTTAAGTTTGTTTCTTTCTGTATTTCTGTTCATACTTTTTGTTCATTTCTTTCTTCGTTTCTTCTTCTTTTTCCTTCTTCTTCTTTCTGTACAGCGTTGCTTTTAATACTTTCCAGACAAGCGCGGCAGAGCAACCTCACTTCCCTGCATCCGCGTGCACCGCACATGCTTACAACCGTTGCAGACGCGCGATTTTCGCACTTTTTAATTTTATTTTACATCTCCTAATAATATAAACCTAACAAGCAATGTTATATATCAACAGAAAGGGTAAAGCGCGAACTCTGTAATGAGCATAGAATTAAAATACATTTTGGGTAAAATAGCAACGCTACTGTTACAGAAACAACATAAGTAAAATGTAGGAGAACACAGTCTTGTTTATGTTTGTTTGGTTAGTATGACAACAGCAAATAAGGAAGAAAAGGGGCATAAAACTTCCCTCTTACTTTGAACAGATGCAGAGAAAGCCTGAGGTATTCAATATGTGTAATCTAAATGATTTTGTTTGTTTTTTTTTTTTAAGCAATTAAAATCAATGCGCACAGTACACACTTTTCACTGTTTTGGCTTCAGATGATAAGACTTATAAAACTATGAAATACACAGAGCAAATGAAAATCAAGCTCAGATTCTTTTTGATAAACTTGTACACCTTTACCTCCCTCATTTTCTGAATTACTTTGCTGAACTAGTTCTAAAACCACAGGTCATTCTCTTCTGCCGATATTAGGGAAGCAGGAAATTCCACACTTGCCTTCCAGTGCCAGACGGGTCTCTTTGTTCGGACTACTCTGGGGTCACAATGGTCATCGCTAGTGCATATAAACTTACCCTCCCTGGCTAGAACCCTGTTCTAAATATCTATGGCAGCTGCATTCCCTGGACGGTAGACGAGAGAAGATGGGAATTTTTTATATTTGTGCCGTCACTATCGCACGGCGCGTCAGGAAAAGGTTAAACTTCTTAGCCCTCATTCTCCCCTCTGCAAAAACTGTTTATGTTATTTTTTTTTAATCCTCTTTGACAACACAACATGATTTATTAAACAAAATTGAATCTGAAGTCCAAATCACTCAATGTCTATGCAACAAAAACTTGGCAAGAGAATTTACAGGGAATAAGAGCAGTGGTAAGAAATAAACAGATCCACTACTGTATGAATGTTGACCACAGAGAGACATTTTACAGGGGATCAATATCTTCTGGCAACCCATCAAGTAGCCTGCCTGCCCGCATCTTCCTGGAACTGCCTGAATTCAGGCGTCAGGCTTACCGCACACACACACCTGCAATACCACTGCCCAAAACCTACCTGGCTGTTGCTGGGCATGGCCGCTGACAGGCTGCGCCCCCATGGACTGGTTGGAGACAGCGGGCGTCGCTGGCTGTGAGAACCCGCCTGACTGAATCTGCTGCTGCTGCTGCTGCTGCTGTCGCTGCTGGGCGCTGGATGCCGACCCCACACTGGAGATGCTGTCAGGAGTGGCTGCCCCTGCTCTCTCCGCCATGGCTGGAGCTGGGGAAGATTTCAATGCTTGTGAATCACATTTTGCTGCTTGAACTTCCATCTCAACAGCACACAATTTTTTGTTCATCATTGTTTCTTTATGTCTAATCAAAGATCTATCAACCTGTATGTCTTCATTTTGAATGGATGTATCTTTTTTTCCTTTTTTTTTGTGTTTTGTTTTAGGTAGCTGGCTGGCTGTTTTCTTTCTTTGTTCGTTCCTCTAGAATAATGGCTTTACTCATTTGGAACACACTGTAAATTATAAGATGATGATATCAAGTGGATTTCATTCTGTTTCACTGACAGTGAACCACTGACACTAAGAAATGTGAAACGGAACAAATTTTGGCACTTGACAGGCAGTAACCCAGAAAGAATTACCGTTTAGTTCACAAATCACATCTCTGCTGCCTGCATGTCTGTGTCTGTGCATGTTTGTATGTTCCCATATTTGGACATACATTACATACAGTAATGAATCGTCAGGCCGAAGTTTTTGTGGCCAATGCAGTAATAAGATAGTCACGTGACGCCCACCCTACTTCCGCCTACGGAAGATGCCGAAGTTCGTGTACTGTACGTCATTCAATGAGGCCTGCGCGCAAGGCAAACCCCCAGGGAACTTTGGCGCTAGAGGGGAAGGTAGGGCGGGCATTAGAGTCTGACATGGTAAGTATACTTAGCCAAACAGGGAGTATAACACAAACTCCCCATTTTGGCGTCGTATACTATACCATGTCAGACCATAGCAGAATTTAAAGTAATAGGAGGAGGGCCGAGCGCCCTAATGGTTCCTGGGGTAGACCGATATGGCTGCATTGGCCGCCACAAATGAAATCCCTTTAGAACCATCAGCCCTGGTCATGCGGATGTCCCTTAAATAAAAGTTTATGAAAGGGTTCTCCGAACGCCAGTAGGCTGCCTCCAGGAGATGGCGCACGGGGACAGAGTGCTGGAACGCTGAGGACGTGGCCAGCGCTCTGACCTCATGGGCTCGGGGTGACAGGGCTGGGAGGTCTTTGTACGCCTGGGCATAGGCAGATCTGATAGTATTGGATAGCCACCTAGAGATAGTGCCCGCCGATATGTCCTTCTTTGTTGTTGGGTTGATGGAGATAAGAAGGCGTCGCTGCGAGGAACGCCTGGGGCGGGAACGCTCCCAGTAGTATCTGAGGCACCTAGAGGGGCACAGGTCCATGTCCCCACCCCGCTCGTTGCCTAAGATATCCGCTAGAGAGCGGATCAGGAGGGAAGGAGAGGGTGGCCCGGTTCCTGGTTCTTCGCTAGGAACTCAGGAAGGAACTTAAGTGAGACCGAGCCGTCTCTGTGAAAGGCGATGTCCCGAGGGTCCCCGCTGAGGGCATGAATCTCACTTCGCCTTCTGGCTGAGGCCAGGGAGAGAAGGAAGGTGGTCTTGAAGGAGAGGAGGTCAAAGGGAATGGAGCGGAGGGGCTCGAAAGGGGTTTTTCTGAGGGCGCCTAACACCAGAAAGAGGTCCCACAAGGGGGCGCGCCTAGGGATTGAGCTTCCCGTAGGGCAACCCCCCGTGATAGTTCTCTGAGTAGAAAGTCATTGTCGAAAGATGGGCCGCCGAGCTGTCGGATGGTGGTGCATACGGCCGATCGGTAGCCCCGAATGGAGCTAGCCGAGAGTTTTAAGGAGGACGAAAGGTGGGATAGGAAATTGCCTAGCTGGATGTTGGAGGGGTGTAGGTAGGGGACCGAGTTAGCCGTGCACCACGTGACCCATCTCTCCCATCTGTAATTAGAGAGGGACTCTGTGCTAGCCCTACGAGAGGCCGAGGCCAAGTCTCGTAGTCCCTGCGATGCTCCCGCTTCTGTCAGGGTCTCTAGGACAGACCGGGGTCTGTCGGCGGGGGCGGCGGGGACCGGTGGTCGCAATTTGGCTGGCATAGAAGCCAAGCGTGTAGGCGAAGCATCCGGGGATTGGAGTGAGGGAGGCCCGAGCGAGGTTGTCTGAGCAAGTCCCACCGAGGGGCTAGCTGGAGAGGGGGAACGTGAGTTAGGGACCTGAGGTCCGGGAACCACGACTGAGTCGGCCACCATGGGGTTATGAGGATGAGTTTGGGTCTCTCCAGCCTGGCCTTCCTGATCACTTTGTGAAGTATGGGGAAGGGGGGAAAGGCGTAGGCGACAAGTCCCGTCCAGGGAGGGAGAGCGCATCGACCGCGTACGCTCGGGGGTCCGGGACTGGAGAGACATACATGGGGAGTCGATGGTTGAACCGTGTCGCAAATAGGTCGACCATGGGCTTGAACCAGTGATCCCAGACAGTGGTTAGTGTCAGCTTGTTCAGGGTCCACTCTGTGTGCAGAAGGGTCCCTGACCGGCTGAGAGTGTCTGCCAGGATGTTCCGTGTCCCCGCTATGTGTCTCGCACGGAGGGTGGTTCCCCGTGCGTGGCACCAGCGAAGGAGGGCCTCTGTCCTGAGAGAGAGGCCGATGGAGTGAGCCCCCCCCCCCCCCCCCCCCCCCCCTTGTTGACGTAATGGGCTACCGACGTGTGTTGTCCGTGAGGAGGAGAACCAGTCGGTGCGAGATTAGATGCTGGAAGTGGAGGAGGCCAGTCTGACCGCTTCCAACTCTAATATGTTGATGTGGAGGCGAGCCATCTGTGTGTCCCACATCCCCGAGGCATGACTGTCCCCCAAGTGGGCCCCCCAGCCCGAGTTGGAGGCGTCCCGTGTATAGCTCGAGGGACTGAGTTGGGAGAGAGATCCGAACGCCGGTGGTCAGGGTGGACGGATTGAGCCATTCCTCCGTGGCACCCGAGAACCAGGGGCCGAGGGGAATGGTCAGGTCCCAGCGGTCCGAGGTCTGGGACCAACGACGACGGAACTCCCTCTGCAGCTGGCGTTTGGGGACCCGACCCAGCGGAATGAGGGCAGAAAGGGACTCCATCATCCCTAAGAGGGAGGACAGAGTTCTGGCCGAGGTGTGCGAGGCTTCTCGGAGGCGCACGATGAGGTCCACAATCCGGGCGGACCTCTCCGGGGTCGGGGCGACCTTCATGGTAATCGTGTCGAAACTCATGCCCAGGAAAGAGAACCTCTGACTGGGAATAAGTTCGCACTTGAGGGGTTGATTACAAACCCCAAGGTGGAACAAAGGCTGAGGAGGCGGGTGGTGTGGGCCTGGCACTGAGCCTGGGAGGAGGCTAGGACAAGCCAGTCGTCGAGGTAAACCAGGAGGCGAATGTCCTCCTGCCTGGCCAGGGCGGCCATCTCCTTGACAACCTTCGTGAAGAGGAAGGGTGCCAGGGAGAGGCCAAAGGGGGAGAGCTTTGAACTGGAACACCCGAGCTTGCCAGAGACAAACCGGAGGTAACGTCTGTGCGCCGGGTGGATAAGGATTTGGAAATACGCATCTTTCAGATCTATGGAGGTCGCCCAATCTAAATGGTGAATGGAGTCTCTGATCTGGAAGGGTGTGTCCATCTTGAACTTGGTATGTCTTAGGAACTTGTTGAGGGGAGAAAGGTCGAGGATGGGCCTCCATCCCCCCGAAGGTTTGGGGATCACGAACAGGTGGGAGTAAAACCCGGGGTTGGGCTGGAAAACTTCTGCGATGGCCCCCTTCTGTAGGAGTTCGAGGACTTCCAGGCGGAGGGCCTCCGCCTGGGCAGGTGGGGGGGTCGCTGGGGGACGGAGGAGAGGAAAACGCATGAGGGGGAGGGCGACCGTGCGCCCAGGGTAGGCGAAACCCATCCTGAAGCACCGACACTACCCAGGGGCTGAGGGGCCCCATACGTCGCCACTGGCGGGCATGCCGGGAGAGGTGCCCGCCAGGGGAGCCGATGGTCCCGGGGGGAAGGGGTACAGAGGGCCGGTGTCTTGCTGGGCAGGTTGTGCCAGTTCCATGCCCCCTACGGGAGTGTCCTCCAGTCACCTGCGGGGCCGTGCTTGCTGCCGAACCGAAAATTCTGGCGAGGTTTTGGTTTAGGCCTCTGCGAGTTAAGTGGGGGCGCTTGGCCGGCCCGGCGGTGTGAAATGCGGCTTGACGGGTACGGAGTGGGCCTGTTGGCCCTGGGGTAAGACCGAAAAGGGGGTCTGGAAGGGCGTGGCTGAGGCCGGGGGCGAAGGACGCCGCCTGCTTGCGTTCCTCGAGAGAGAGAGAGACATAGCCGAGGTGGAGTACTCGCCAAAGAGCGAGTGATCCTGGCCCGGGACACATCGTAGGGATGCCCTGAGTGCCGGGGAGAGCGAGGAGCGTGCAGCACCGCGTCTCTAGCCACAAGCAGACAATTAAAATGGTCGTTGCTGCGCTGTCCGCCGCAGCCGACAAAGTGATGCGATATCCTGTTGACTAGGTGTCGCATGAAGGGATCGCTGAACAAGCGAAGTTCGTCCTGGTGGGGTTCGGAGTTTGTATCCGAAGGCCCTGGGACGGCGCCGTCATCCCCAGGCCAGAGTACCTCCGCCCTCTGCAAGAGCATGCTAAGGTAGGCATGCCCTGCAGTGGTGTGTAAGATGCCCATCCGGGCTACTCGGTCCCAGTCCTTTAACGCCTTAAAGGAGACAGTGGCCGAAGTAGGGGGGGGGGCCCGGTTGGGTATCAGGCGACAATCCGATTGGGAGATGGCCCACTCCCTGGTGGCCGGATTGTCAGCAAAGAGGGAGGTAACAGGGTGCTTCCTGCGGGTCCCAAGTAGGGCGCCGAAAGGGGCCGCATTGGGTGCCGGGGGAAGGTCTTGACCCGGCGTGGGGACGGCGTCTGCACCCCTGGCGCGTTTCGCCGGACTCTCCCACAGTGAAGTGAGGACTGAGGAGCTACAATCCTGAGTCTTGAGTGTTGGGCTGGGGGCGGCCCAACGATCTCAGGAAAGGCCAAAATATCGGCAGAGGAGGGGGGGCGTCCCTCGACACCAAGTCCGGTCGAAACCGTTCAATGGTGTTGATGTCATAAAGTGATGAGAAGAGGTCCTCATCGTAGTCCTCCTCAGGCTGTGGGGAGTCTAATTCCTGGGAAGGGAGGTCTTCCTCAGGAGGCAAGTGCGCGGGTGCGCGAGGGTCCCGCCCTGGTAGGGGTGGTGGTGGGGGGGGGGGGGGCGGGACCCTCGTGGCTCTATACTCGGCAGACGGGCTAGGGTGGGAGAGCCCGGACTGCCGATCGGACAGCGCCCGAGGTGGGAGACCCAGGTCGACCCAAGTCTGTGAGGTTGGGTGCCACAATCGACCAAATAGTTGTTCAGGTTGGGTGTGGGTATTAAGCCACTGGTCCCTCTCGGGGGCATAGAGCCACTGGTCCCCGGGGAGATAAGCGGGCTGTGGCGGCCCAGAGTACTGTGCAGGGACTCGCCGGGGACCGGGGTAACCTGGGGCAGCAGGGGGGGAATAATATCGACCGTAGTATGTGGTCCCCCCCCGGGAGCATGCCGGGCCCCAGAGGAATGGGGCAGGTTACCCGTGGTCCCGCTGGTAGATCCTCCCCCCGGAGGAACGGGACCGAGGACGTTGCCCAAGTGGGGGGCCGAGTAGGTCGGGCCCCCAACGTCCTGAACCCCTAGGGGAACCTGCGACGGGCGAGCGGGGTTGGTCGGCCGTCTTTGTGTATGATCACAACCGGTGGATGCACTCGGTGTTCCCATACGCCCAGAGTTATGGACATGTGCATGGTCGTGCCAAGACGTGGCCATAACACTGCATCCGGAGCTAAGGTATCAGAAGATCTTACAGAACAGTAAATGCTTGAATAGAATCTCCACTAAAGGTGAAAAAGAAAACAACAGACCGAAACAAAAGAAAATAATGCATCAGATGAACTGATTCTGATGAATGTAAATCAACCACACAAGCTGTAACCCCTCCCAGCTTCATGAGTAAGCGACTTTCTTGGCACAATGCCATTTCAAGAATGAAGAGTCTAAAAACTTTCCCGTCCTTCCACCGACTGAGGCCCACTTACCGTCATTGGTAATGCCAAACGATGACGCCACTTTGTTCTGAACCCCGTCGTCCTGGGAGATGGAGCGTTGAGTAGACAAGGGATCAAACTCTTTTCCTTCAACAGGCCTGGCGACGTTGAAATCTGTGGTTCTTGCCCCTTCTTTGACTGCAGACCATGGTTGACTGACCTGCCACAATCGAATGTCTGAACATTAACAGGCGACCTTTCATCAAAACAGGTACAATGACTGACCAAGGTCAATAAAGTGTCAAACTATTAAATGACACAATTTTCCAAATGCAGGTTAAACCATGCCCTTTTTAACAGGCCCATTTTCTTCAACAGAAAAGACAATTCCCCTGTTCATTGCTTGTAAAGGGAAGGAGTGGACTGATGTATCCCTCTAAAGTGTGGGTACATGTGTGTGAGCATTTTTCTGTGTAGGCAAAATTGTGCCAATTGTTGGTGCGGTTAGATTAAGAGATATGTTGGAGTATGAAACTGAGCGGGTATATGAAGCCAAGACTAACTTTGCAGTCTTCCTCATGAACTTCTTAGCAATTCGTTTCATTTACTGTTGTGCTTTTTTTTTTCCCCAGACAGTGAATCTAAAACATTTTCAAAAAGCTTCTAATCTATAAGAAAAAAACATGAACATTTCAACATCAACGTGGAAAAACAAAACAGACTTACATGAAAAGAACATTAACTGTGTTCTCACACAAAAAGGGGATTCCACTGGACTGGTCACTCAAAGTCAACTAAACCTTAATTCTCATCTGATCAGAAATGTCCAATGAAAACATGTCAGTCAGTTCAGTTCTGTTGCTGTAGTCCCACTGCTGTAGTCCCACTGCTGTAGTCCCCCACCACACTTCCTCTCCACTGCTGTGTCCCCCCATGTCCCTCATGTTCCCTTCCTGAGTCAGTCTCAATTTTTCTGAGCTGACCCTCTATCCAGACCACTGGATCAAGGACAGCCCCTCATGGTATACAAGTATAAACATCAAATTCTTCAACTGAGTCAGGTCTGCTTAATAATAAAGTCTAAACACAGGATGAAAACAATTAAGAACAAAGAAATTCAACAGGCCAAAAACTTATCTTCAAAGTCACAACACATTCCTATCTCACCCTCACATTCTTGTTCCTTCCCCCCACTTCTCGTGCTTTCTATGACCACAGTAATTTCCCCTTACTATCAGGCATAGCAGCGTCACCAGAAGAAGACGGAGATGGGATTGGCTCCATGCGGTCCAGAATAGCATTGACACGATCTCTGATCATCTGGAGCTCACGCCGAAGTGACTGCACATCACCCACACTGGCAGGCTGTAAACCATTCACTGCAACAGAAAAAACACTACATGCCAGAGAGGGAGAAAGAGAATGGTAGGTGGGAATGGAGAGAGCAAAAGGGTCTGAGACCAGTCTGGTTACTCCACGCATTTCTACAGTAAGAAAGACAGAACGAATGAAAACTTTTCAATGTAGAATTTAAGACACATCATGCTTCACACTATCCAAGTGAGCACTGTGCCCCCAAAATGGACTCGCATGAGTAACAAATGTATCTATGTAATCATGCTTTTTCAGCTGTCTGTGTCTGTTTTCGACATATAAATGACTTGTTGGGGTGAAAGAAATGGGGACGAGAGACCACAGTGTCTGACAGAAACGGATGTCTAGAATGGACTTTTCACACTGAGAGGAGCACATGTGGTCCGACATTTCACAGTGCAGTCACTGGGACAGAGGAAGAGCCAGTCAAGGTGGAAATAGCAGTGGTGGTGAGATGAAACAGGGAAGTGGAGGAAGAGGGAAGTGGAAGTAAACAGCGGGCTGATAACACCTTAGGGAGCGGAACAGACATGTGGTCAACACAGATGTGAAAACCTGCACTTGTTTACAGGTGTCAGTGCTGACAGATACCTTTTTTTTTTTTGCATATGCAGGCTGATACTCCTGCGGACACTCCCTGTATACACAGGCAAGGGTTAATCCCATCTACCCAACAAAGGGAGTGGAGTTTTGTGTGTGTGACTTTTTTATCCTGCCATTAAGGCAGGCACACTCCATCTTCAGGGAAGAAGCATGCTATGTGTAACATGTCATCCATACCAATGGCCAAACTGGTCTTCCCTTCCGAAAGTTGGTGATGGGATTTTACATGTGTGCAAGATGTTATGCGAGCATTGACATGGAACCTCAGTTTATAGTCTCATTCGAAGGACTGTATGGGAAATGAAGTCAGAACCAATGTTAACTCCGAGGGAAAAATCCCCCTGCACTGAAACGGCCCAGCAGAGATTTGAACCTGCAACCCCAAGATGACGAGTGCAGTGCTCAACCAACTGAGCTATTCCGGCCCCTGACAGATACCTTCATTTTCTATGCTTGTCATCAGGCGTTGTCGCGTTGTTACAGCATAGATCTACATACCCCATTCTTTTCCACCCCATTCTGCTGTCGCATATGTTCATCACACGTGAGTCAAATGTTGGCAAATTGCTTCTACTGTTAACATATGAAATTGAAAGTTAGGCCCAATGAACGTGGTTATAAACGCTAAAAACATTCTTTGGCATAATACGGCTAACAGGTCTCCTGCCATACTAGATATACCCTGCTATTTGTCAGTTTCATGTTTGTTACAATGCTCAGTGAATTACTTGTTTTTATGTACTGTCCACTCATGCAGTTACAAAACGTTGAAGTTGATAAACAGTCCAACAGAAAAAGACAAAAAAAAATTTTGATATTATCAAAATGTTCAGGATTTTTTTTTCTTTGTGAGTTGTGAGTGTCCCCCCCCCCCCCCCCCCCTCCTTTTTTCTGTAAACCTGCTGACAGCACTTTTGATATATTTGATGTTTCCAGACTATCAAAATTTTAGCAAGAAACCTGTGGTTCACTTTGGTGCTGCACTAGAAGTTCTTCAGGAACACCATGAACAATCCATTCAATCATCACACTTGTCATCATCAAGCTTGTACTGTGAATATGTATAGTGAAAAAAAAAAAAAAATCAGAGTCCTTACCAAAGAGAGTGATCTTTAGAATCCTGCTGCACTGTATGGCAAACGTGAGGTCAGAACTGTCAAAAATGGTGATCAGGTCCCCATCTGGTCAACAAGACAGCAAGTATAAACTATAATCACCTAATCAATCAACTAGACAATAAAAGCAATCATCATATAGATCAATCCAACCAATATGCAAGTCTGTTAAAACAATCACCATAACAACAAAAAGAAAAGAAAAGAAACAAGACAGTAAAAGCATTCATCAAATCAGTCAATCAAAAAAAAAAAAAACAAAACCAATAATCATGTTGACCCACCAACAAGACCAAATCAATAAACAGTTCCATCAAGTGGTCAACAAGACAGCAAAACCAATGATCAAAGTAATCATGACTGCATAATCTTGCCCTGGATCAATACTGATTTGTAAAACCTGGAAAGATTGAATCCACTGTGGAATCATTCAGCAACCTCCTTGTCCATAATTCCACTGTTGAGCAACTATTTTTTTTCCTCTGAGAACATTAACTTGTCAGCTGAGTGTCTTCCTTTATTGTCAGTTTATGAGTCCTGTTCTTAGTTCTGTCTTATCAGCAATGAAATGCCTATTCTTCCTTCATAAAAATTCTGGACATTAATTGAATATCTCTGTTTTTTTTCAATAAATCATGATTCTTTATTTAAACCCTATAGTTTAATTAGCATGAAAAAAAAATTCTACTTTGTTGTGTTCCTTCCTATTTTTCATACCTAAAGACCTGAGACTTTATTGTAAAAATTCTGGGCATATGTAAGCAATTTTGCCCATGTATGTTTCTACTAAGAGTGAGCTCTCATGTGTGTGTTTGTGTTATCTTTATGGAAGTTATGTGGATAGACAGTTCTGTTTACAACACAAGTATGCCAATGTATAACATATGACTGGATTGGTGTGTATTCATGGCTGTGTGTGTACAACAAATCTGGGCAACATGCTTTTATTACCCATTTCTTCTCTGTCATAAACTAATACACAATAAAAAAAAAAAAAATATTAAAAAAAAAAATAAAAAAGAGCTCAGAGTCACCTTCATCCCTGTACTTGATGACAATGTCATCATTCGTGGACAGCTTGCCACGGTAGACCCTCTGCATCATGAGCACCAGCTCATCATAGGTGATGTCCTCATTGTGAATGGGGATGCGGCGTATATCGTCCCCCAGCTGCACTTTGATGATTAACTTCCCACTCAGGTCCAGGGAAGGAGCAAGGCTGTTCTGCATCTTGGTAAATCTAATGGCAAAACACAACCACCACAGTTTCGTTGTTTTCAGCATCTTCAAATAATCGCAAGTGACTCTACAAATTTACATGCATGACAATAACACGTAATGAACTACATTTCCCAGTGGGCTGGGATATTTCAAGAGAATAGTGAAAAGATTTTTATCTGCTTAAAACACACACACACACACACACGTGCCTGTGCACGTGCGCAGGCATACATGTGCATGCAAACACACACACACACACACACACACACACACACACACACACACACAGTGACACACACACACACACACACACACATGCACACACACACAGAATGAATGACCTGAATATGAAATTCTGCACACTTGCAACATTTTCAGAGAGTATGGGAGGTGGGGTGGGGAGGTTCTGACATAATAGATAAGGATCCAAATATTTTCATGGAGACAGAGAGTTAGACAGACAGACACTGACAGACAAACTGACAGAAACACAGACAGACTTTCTAAAAACACACACACACACACACACACACACACACACACACACACACACACACACACACACACACACACACACACACACACAAAGTGTTCACAAATGTTTCTTTCTAACATTCAGTCCTTGTACTTTTTCTACTTGGGACAGAACATGGTCACCAGGGTTTTTTGTCTGTTCAAAACCAGTTTGTGGAAGTTTGTACGACAGGTCACAAATACATTTTTCTCAGACTTCAAATCTGAAACCAGTTTCATCGCATACTTTGCAGATCGTTTTGTCACTGATGTCCATAGTCAGATAGTGCAACCATTTCAATCAGCCTTTCATCAGTGAAGAGTGATTGCGTGTATCCTCTTTAAGGGTTTTCATTGGCTTTTGAATACTTTGTCATCAGTCTGTATCAATTGATTCTAATGGACCTTCTGTCCGGTCTAGGCCCCAGCAGCCTACAAAGAGACTTACTGCAGAAAAAAATTTTCTTTTTTTAAATCAAAGAACAAAGTCAGCTGGAACCACCAGAAATTGCCTACTTGTTACATCCTGCCTTTTTGCTTAAGTAATTCAAACTGGAAGTGGAAACTGAATCAGCAAACAATGCTCAAAACTGGTCAACCACCCTTGCTTAAATTATGATTGGTGTCAGTTTTGGGGGTTAATGTGTCCTAATGACATCTCAACCTAAATTTTAGTGCGTCCTTTCAGTTTTTAGTGGGTCAGTGATTCATATATATGTGTTTTCTCAGAAGTCCTGACCAGTCAACATCACATTCTTAGAACGGACAGACTGTGAAGATTGGTAGAGCTCTACAGGGATCCATTTCAAATACATTTTGGATCTATTATGACATGAACAATAATAATCTCTGAAAAATATGCCCATTTTGACCAATCAGAGAAGTGTGTGTAGAAATGGCTCCACCCGCCCTGACATCTCTCTTCTTTTAGTGTCCTCTTTGCTCCACTGTGGTCACAAAACACACTTATCCCCCTCTCTCTCTATCCTCAACAAACTGTTTAAAACTCCACGTCAAAACTGCACAGTAAATCTCTACTATTTTTAAAAACACTATACTCTACCTGAACTATCTGAAGAACGGATACAATCATACACATAATTATAAGCAGTTATTACTCTCAGTAAAACTGCTGAATGGATTTGGCCATCTTGAAACAGTTACCCCTGCTAGACTGAAAGTTAGACTGAGACTGGTGTGGCCATCTCTTGACTGATGACCATCCCTTTAGTTTTGTTTTTCTTGAACAGTTTATTTCTCTGCATTACACACACAGTTACCAAGAGAAATAAAGCATTTAAGAACCACAGGGATGGTACTTGACTGAGAAATTTTCCATCCAAGTGACTACAGCTACCACTATGCCTCATGTATACTTGTAGATTTCTAGACATCAACCAGATGACCATTAACTTCTGGGTAAACTTCCAACATTGGCTCATTCATTTTCCCACTAGACTACCATTAGTACCAATTACTGAACCAGTAAATGTTAAATATATGTCAAGTAAACAAAGACCTCGCTGATTCACTTATGAAGAGAGATTCACTTATAAAGAGCTTTTCTATCCATGTCAGCACCAATAACTTGATAAGTGATGTCAACACAACGTGGGGCCTATAAACTAGGACTTTGCCCAAAATTTGGTGTAACTTAATCTGGTACCAGAATCAACACAAAGTGGGGCCTATAAACTAGGACTTTGCCCAGAGTTTGGTGTAATTTAATCTGGCACCAGAACTGTTCTCTTTACAAATGAAACTTTTTAACCAGTTATTATTTCTTTTTATTAGGAGTCTCTAAAATCCAATATTGGCAAGATTTCAAGCTCCATCCTATACTTTTTTTTATTCATAGTGACAAAGCAAAAATTGTCTGACTCAGTGTCTGTGACTGCAAAACCCTGGCAAAGCTGTGTAAACGACCGAGTCTGTCACAATCGTGACGGACAATTTAATGATCACGAATGTCGATCATCATCATGTTGCTCAACAAAATGCTCAGATCGATCATCCCTAACGTGAACCATTCCTATGCAGCGGGTCTTCGTAGTTTTTTGTTTTTCTACATGACAATGTTCACTACTTCGGTCAACCAATATTCCCTCAGTGCAAGACTTTTTTGATTAGATGCTCACCGACAAACGGCCTTTCGGCGCAGCAGAAGTCGTAATGGCCGAAGTTGTGGATATTGAGAATGACTTCCCTTGTTTTCCCATTCCAAGGGAAATAAGCTCAGAAATTTTTTCAGGTGTTTAGTTTCCTTCGCCCTTTCACTTCTCGCATGTCTGCTGTTAAATCCACATCATGAAACGATAACACGACCCTGCCTATTTTGTCTTATACAGCATGTTCTGCATTAGTATGTTTTATGTATGATTTGTATTTGTGGTTCTGACAGCACTGCACTGCGTGCGTGTGTGTGTGTGTGAGTGTGTGCGCGCGTGCGCGCGTGTGTTTAACACACAGTTTTAGTGTGTGTGTGTGTGTGTGCTTTGTTGTAATCAGCTTCATAGTGTAATAGTGCTAATGTGTCATTATCTTAGTCCCTGAAGAGATAAGGGCCAGACGATTAAAAAGCATCTTGCTTAGCTGTTACCCTTGGGAATAAAGGTTATCAGTCAATCAATCTCCCCAAACTGACTTTATATTATGCTTTTATTAAATGTTAATTTAGAGCTGGACAACAGATCTTCGGAGAAGAAGCGCCGCTCATGCAAGAGTTTTGGCCCCTTCCAATGCGGCCAGGCTGCATCCAGGTTACGACTCCAGATGCTCTTCATTTCGGAAGTGTGGGGAAAAGGGAAACGGAAGGAGGTGTGACTGGGGCAGAAGGGCCGGTGATACTCCAGTCAATACCGCCTGGATGGTCGGCTACCTCAAGGCTACATCAGCCTGTGACCAGATAATCTTAACTACAAGCAGATACTGCTGAAGAACAGGCTGGATTTAGCAAAGACAAAAGTTCCATTGAACAGATCTTTATTCTCTGTTTTGTCTGAAAAAAAAAAAATCTCTAACACCAGAGGGAATGCTACCACGTCCCAACAGACTTTAAGAAGGTGTTTGACCAAGTTTGGTAGGAGGCACCATGGGCCAGAATGAATAACATTAACATTGGGTAGAAGCTGTCAGCATTATCCTGCAACTGTGCTCCAAAGCAACTGATGCCGTGCTTATACAAGATGCTATTAGAAATGGTTCCATACTTGAGTTGGAGATCGTCGGGGCTGCCTTCCATTCTTCTATCTCCCTCCCTCATTTTTCAACACACTCCTGGAACACATTATGACTGATGCACTTGAAGATCATGTTAGCACAATCAGCGTTGAAGGATTCTGAACCTTTAGCCACAGCCACAGCCCAGCATAACCTGCCGCAGTCCTGACACAGGTAATCCATAGAGAGCAATTGATGTCAAGATGACGTGAGGCAACCCATCTGGAGGAATACTGTGCACACTGTTGTTGAATAACTTCAGAAATGTTCACTTGTGCCTATTCTGAACAGAGGACACACGTTCTAACTCCCCTATTGACGACAATAACTGCTTAGTTGCATAGCAGGTGTGAGCGAGCTCCCCTTCCGGAGAGCGCCACCACATCCGTCCCATGAAATTCCTCAGGAATTTGCCAATACCGATAACCCGACAGAATGAAACCAAGGCCGTACACCTGGAGAGGCAATCGAAAAAAAAGTACCTCAAATTTGGTGTCCGTTCATGTCCTGCTCTCATAGCAGGACATGAACGGCCACCAAATTTGAGGTACTTTTTTTCTTAATATTAATCGATGAGGATCAGGACAATAAAGATGATGCTACGGATATCCATTGTGGTCTTAGAGAATGAATGATTCTAAGCAAGCTTTTATAATGATTCCCAGCATCAATCAGGTCTGAGACATACAGACACCTGCAGTGTTGGTCAGGAAATTTAAGCAACACTTTCAGAGAAGCATCCATTGAGTGAATGAAACTCGACTGTATGGTCCCAGTCCTCCAGATAGAGCCCATAGCAACTCATCGCTGAATGGGAGCCTGTGGGGCAGAAAAATCTCACAAAACAAATGACTATAATGGGGATTGAACCTAGCCAGGAGTCTGCGACGTTCAACACTTTGTCATGGCGGCTGGTCTGCAGTGCAGAAATAAAGAACGATCACAAATTTTGATTTGCAAATGACATAGATGGCCTAAAAGGCAGCGAACAAGAGCTTGCTGAGCTTGTTGCATGATTGTATGAAGCATCAACACTGAGAAATGGTGTGGAAATCAGCGTCAAACAGACCAAATTGATGGTCAGCGACAACATCAGCACTGATGTTATCCATCGTCAGAAGTTACAACAAATGGTAAAACAGTTCGTATGGGATCTACAATTAGCAGTCAGGGATTCCAAACCAGAAATATTCCCAAGAGTAGCAAAGACAACCACAACACTGTCCAGGTTAAAATCTGTATGGAAGGACAACAATACATCCGTGATACACGATCAGGCTCCTGTGTACACTTGTACATTCCATCTTCCTGTGCGCACGTCTCTCATGCTCTCGCAACAGATCTGAAGTAGAATCCAATCGCGGAAACGAGGTGTTACCTGAAGATACTACACATCAGATGTACTGATCATCACCAATGAGCCAGTGCATCAAACCATCAAACAGGCAAGATAAGGTGATCTTGCTTATAGCCCAGCCGACCGCAAAGGGCCATATCAGGGCTGTCACCACGTGACCATCAGGCATGGCACTGGGATATTATGAAGGTCTAGTGACGTCAGTCAAGAAAAGAAAGTACGTCGGTATGGCCAAACTAACACATTCAATAATAATAACTGTTGCGGGAGGGAGACGGAAGGGGGGAGGGGAGAGGGGGAAAAAAAAACAATGGACAGATAATATTGTGGAGTCGGCAAGGAAAATGTTTGCAGAGGCCAAGGTCTTGTCTTGGCACTCATCCATCAGAACTGCAGGCACCTGGTGAACTGTTCTTCGGTGTGGGAGAAAAAGAAGAAGAGATGAGTTACAGGAGAAGAAAAGCAAGAAAAATGAGTGAGTTCACCATTTTACCATGTAGTGCACATTCCGATAGTAGAATCGGCTTTTTACCAAGCATCAGTTACAGCAGGCGTAAGGCTCTTCAGCCCGTATACAGTATTATGTAACGTTATGTTACTAACATTAAACATCCTGATGCCAGCAGACCACGCACACCCTGCATCAAAATTTGCGTGACTGTAGATGTAGAAAAATACCTGTGTTTTAAAATCATTTTCAGTCTTTAACAACGTGTAGCTATCGCCCCTTATTACTGAAATTGAACTGTTTTGTTTTGTTTGTTTTTGTTTGTTTTTTCCAGAGACGCAGAGGAAATTTCCTTCACGTCTCTGGTTTTTCATTAGTCTGCACTCTCAACAACAAGACATCAAGACAAGTACCCTCATCAGTTTCCGTCAATGGAATACTAGTTGAACCAACTAACAACCTACGCTATGTGGGTATAGGCTTTGACAGACTGCTAGCCTTTAGAGAGCATGTTGAGAATATTGTTTTTAAATACAAAAAAGGTTTATCTGCCATGAAAGCAATGGCAGCTAGAGGCATTGAACAGCGCCATCTCTACCGACTGGTGTTATAGATTAGGGCTTACAACACTGTCCGTTTGCAACATTATCAAATTAGAAAGAATTCAAAATGATGCAATGAAATTGATCTGGGAACCACAAAGGACACACCACTTCAAACTGTGCGATA
>JADBJO010001085.1:350000-352500 GCA_016801955.1 Conus betulinus
TGTTATTATAACCTTAGAAGTTCAGGGAAACGTAGTGCACTTATAGCTGTCCATTTGGTTCTAGTCATTCTAAATTTCATATTTCTTAACAAGAATCTAGAGTTCCTTAAGGTTACTACTTCAATCCTTCGGGGGGATGGAAGGAGTGTGGGGATCAGTTCAAAGGGCATGTGCTATAAAACTTTGTCAATCAGCATATCAGATGAGAATCAAGATTTTGATAAGACTAAGAGTTTTCTTATTTTTTTGTTTTTTTTTTCGTTGCTGTTGTTGTTAAACCGTGCAGTTGTTCTTCCTGTAAATACTTGAATTTGGTGGTTGATGTGAAATAGTATGGAGAAACAGACCACAGTTGTTTTTAAACCTTTAACCATACAGAAAAAAAAACTGCTTTTCATATCATGATAATGTTATTATATTATAAAATATATTTTCAATAAAACTTAGCATATTTTTTTCTTCTACAAAATCAGTAGAACAATTCATTTCTGATAAAGTTGACATTTTTTTTTGCATGATAATAACTGATCTGATCTCTTTTACCTTACTTTTGTTTCAACTTTTTGCATGATGATAACTCACCTGATCTCTTCCACAGTAGTTTGTGTCTTTAACATTGCCCCAGTAAACGACTGGCGACAAAGGAAGTTCTACAGCTCCTCCAGAAGCACGCAAGCTGACATTTCGTTTGGCAGACAGAGCGATGAAGGGAAGCACAAAATGGACCCGCCATTGCCAGAGTACTTCCGGAGAAGTCCAGAGACTGGAGTGCGCTATTCCAGACCTGGCAATGAAGACTTCCGGAAGAGGGAAGAGATGGAGAGTGATTACAACAGGTTGTTGCAGTATTACGCTGAAGTGCAGGATGAACTGAAAAGGATAGGGCATTCGCCCAGTCCTCACATGGATGACTTGGTTGACCCTGCACCAGGATCCAGTACAGATACAAAGGCTGCAAAGGCAAAAGCGGGGAATCCTGTGATGTCCATTTCAGAGGCAGTGTCGGATGTGTCGAGTGATGAGCTGAATTTCAGTCAGGAGCAGCATCATGTCACACAATCTGACCAGATCTCACATGATGCAAAACCATCTGCATGTGATGCTAATGAAACGTCTGCTGTTGCTGATGCTGCTACTGAGGAGGTAACTAATGTTTGCTGCCATCGGTAGTTTTCATTTTTGGATGTAGCTTGTCTTGTATCAGAGAAAGGGTGAGAAAAATTGTGGTATCTGCAGGATGTGAACTGGAAAGACCTTTACTGCTCTTTCTTTAAACATATTTTCTTATTTTCTGTTGTCAGTTGTGAGTTATAGTTGGCAAGTAATTGATAATAGCATGTGCACACACACACACACACACACACACACACACACACACACACACACACACACACACACACACACACACACACACACACACTTTCTCACCATCTACGAGTGTGCACAGACACACACACACAGACACACACACACACACACACACACACACACACACACACACACACACACACACACACACACACACACACACACACACACACACACACACACACACACACACACACTTGCACACACACACACACACACACACACACACACACCACACACACACACACACACACACACACACACACTTGCACACACACAACATACACAAACACTTGCACACACACACATGCACGCACAGACACGCTCGCACACACACACACACACACACACACACACACACACACACACACACACACACACACACACACACACACACACACACACTGTCTTTTTTGTCTCACTGTGTGTAAAAACACATACCTGTACACTTACACATACTGATAGAATGATAGTGACACACACACATTCACTCATTTACTTGGCAATTTTGGCTCTGTGCTGTGTAATTCATAATGGCAACAAAATATTTCAGATCATGTATTGGGCTTGAAAAAGGAGAAGTGGTCTATACTTAAAGAGTGTAATGATCTGGGGATGAAGAAAAAATGTGGATTAAGAAGACTGACTTGTCGTCTGATTCCTCCCCCCTTCCCTCCTCCTCCACTATCTCCTGCTTATCTGCCCTGGTTGGAAAAATGTGAAGCAGTTTTGCAATTTTGAGAAACAGTTTTTATCAGGTTCCCAGCCTTGTCGCATAGGTTGCATGGTAGGCACCTGTTTATTTTAAACATTTAACAAGGCCAGCTGACAGTGGGCAGCATAGCTTTTTTGTTTAATCCTGTTTAACCATAAGGCCTTCTGAGAGTTGATTGTATTTAGCTAGATACCACCTCCTTGCTGGTTCTCCAACCAGCAGCCTGCTGTGTATGTATGGCCCCGTTCATCTTCTTCATGATGATCGTAGAATGCAGCATTCTTGACTTGTTGCCTTGCCTGAAATGCCATTCTTGACTTATTGTCAGCCCTTGTCCTCTTCAGCCTCTTCATGCAACAATGGGTTGTGAAGACATGGCTCGATTCTGGCTCAGATGAAATCTGGTGAAGAGAGCAA
>JADBJO010001085.1:357500-410000 GCA_016801955.1 Conus betulinus
ACACACACACACACACACACACACTCTCAAGCTCCATCCATCGTATCTCACCCCCAAATCTAGTGGCTGCAAAGTCAAGTAAAATGTGACCCTGTCACTAAGAAGAAAAAGATGAAAAATGCCTTGAGAACTACTTTCACTGAAACGAGAATGATATATACATTGTAATAAACAGAGATGTTTCCTTGAACGTTCTAATTCTAACAAACACTATTCTCAGCGTCTCGGAAGTTACAAGTGTTCTTCATGTGTATACATGTGTTGCAGGGTAAAACGCTCAGTGCCAGCAGCAAGGAGTCCTCCCCTACTCAGTCTGGTACCAGTTCTCCCCAGCACCCTGTTCTCACCAAGACCACCAGTACCTCTGTCTGTAGGAGTATCCACAACGTGCATAAACCTCATCCCAGTTTCTGGGTAGGTTTCTGCTGGAAGGTGGTC
Source organism: Conus betulinus (assembly GCA_016801955.1). Classification (NCBI taxonomy): domain Eukaryota; kingdom Metazoa; phylum Mollusca; class Gastropoda; order Neogastropoda; family Conidae; genus Conus; species Conus betulinus. The sequence continues at coordinate 357,939 of JADBJO010001085.1, forward strand.
CAATTAGAAAGAACAGAATTAAAAAAAAAAAAAAAAACCTGAAGAAAAAAAAACCCCCACCAGAATATGTTGGAGGTTTTAGTGCAAAGCATGTGCCTGTGTGTGTGTGAGATTATATGAAATTGAACACAAGACTAAGTGGTATTAATGAAAGTTAGTAATTATTTGATGTTTAGCTTGCGTTTGATTTGGAGAGCTACAGAATAATAAAGTCTTGTCTTTAACGTATGTGTGAGGAACAGTTCTTCCACCAACCAGTTGATAAGGGCCTTTGAAATGGCTTGTGAAAAGTGACACTAACTGATGCGTGCTGACACAGTTTTCCTGCTTGGTCATACATGTCATTTCTTTTAAGACAGTACGTATTTCATAATTCATCAAACATGAAAATCCATTGAGAAGGGGAAGAAAAAGGAATGTGACACCCCTTCTCATTTCCTTCATCCCTTCTCCAAAGTTTAATGGAGGTTGAAAAGCTACCTGTACTTCATTGGATGTGAAGTCCTGACAGGCATGTGTGTGTGTGCCTGGTCTGATGTGTACACATACCATTGCATGCAGTGGGTTCAAACACAGACACTGAAAGTTCGGTTGTCAGAAATGGTCTGTTGAATACAACAGCATTATCTGGCTTGCCCAAAATGTTGAGTATTGGAAAAGAAAGTTTCAGTCTATTTGGAGTTGAAATGTTCTGGACTGTATTTGACTCTGTCACTGTTTATGTATGTGCATGCATATGTAAGTTAGTTTGTCAAGCATTTGTGTGCTTGTATTCTAAACCATTGAAACATTGCAAATTTGCACTTAGCAGTGTTCTTTTTTTTTTTTTACCAGTGTCTTCATTTCCTGATCTTTATGTGTTGTATGAATTAAGTTTGACATAAATAATGTGGCTCAGATACTTTAGTGATTGTAGGGACACATGATAGGAATCATTCAGTATTGATATAGGAAAAAGTTCAGTCAATCAGAAGAAAATAAATTGGTTAGTGATGTGAAGGAAAAAGGATGTGTGTGTTCAGTGTTAAAATCATTTTTCAGAAGCTTGTCAGTATTTTTAGCCAGCAAATCTGTGTGTGTGTGTGTGTGTGTGTGTGTGTGTGTGTGTGTGTGTGTGTGTGTGTGTGTGTTTAAATGTATGTGTGTGTGTGTGTGTGTGTGTGTGTGTGTGTGTGTGTGTGTACATCTACAAAGGCTTTGGGAGTGCCATTCTTAATTTGCAGCATTACGATGACATTTCAGTATGATTGAAAATGCTGCTTCTACTTGTATGAACAGGCCTTGACCTAGATAATGCAAGCAGAATTGAAGGTTGAGTCGGCAGTTTTGCTGTTGCAGCACATGGAGTTTCCGGTGCACAAGCCGGTGGTGGTGTCGCTGAATGAGTCTTCGTCTGAGGATGAAGATGACACAAAGACAAAGGAGAGTGCCAGTGTCAAGTCTAGATATTGACAGCTTTCTCAAGGCCCAGAGAAAAACTGCAGATGTGAGTGTTCTGAGTTGAAAGTGGTTTAATACTGCTGTAAAGTACCGTGTAAAATGACGATAGAGGGGAGGAGATTACGCGAAGATGAACAAGCACACAAATGTAGAAGCACTTCACTTGATCATTCAGACCCAGTAAAAAGTTCATGTATAAAAAATATTTCACTGTTGGCATCAATGGAATTTCCAGAGTTAACATGAAGAAAGAACAATCACAAAGCAGCACTTTTTTTTGATGTGTTTACCAGTAAGCAATACAGAATGTTAATACTTGAAATAAAAGGAAAGAAAATGGGATAGGCATAAATGAGTTCCTGTTTCAATTTTTTTTCTGGACTCCATGGCAGACAAATGCCATAATTTTTGCATTGGATCCACTTTCATTTTTTTTTCAAGATCTCGTATGATTTAGTTAAAATACTGATCGAAGTCATATACTTTACCATGTCAGACCATAGCATTCGACGGCAGTTAGTCAGCTCTGCCAAGCCGAATTAAAATTTTTTTATTTTTAATTTTTTTGCTGTCCCCAACTTCTGCGCCACCTCAGAGGCAGTGCACCCATGCCGCCCATTCCGACACCCCGTCCACAGCCACAGCCCGGCTGATCCCACCACAGCCCCGGCACCGGCAATCCACAGGAGAGCAGTCAGTGTCAAGTCGTCAAGAGGCAACCCACCGGAGGAGACACTGTACTGCTTCCGAGTCACTTTGGTGGTGTTCAGTGGCGCCTGTTCTGATCTAACATATGCAGGACACCACCTTTTAAAGCCCCTTCTGACGACATAATTGCTTAGTCGTGGAGCTGGTGTGAGTGAGCTCTCCCTCGGAGGGTGCCACCACGTCCGTCCAACGACAGCCCCAGTGGACTCACCGATACGGTGACCCCGACGGAACCAAACCAAGGCCACAGACGTGGAGAGGACATCGAAATTGAGATCACCATGGAGAGCAGGGCGTGAAGGGCCCACAGACCTTGAGACATTTTTTTTTTTTTTTTAATGCTGATCGATGAGAATGATTAAGATGATGCTATGGATTTCATTTCGGTCTGAGACTACATGACAGGGCTGCACTCTACGCTTCCTTTCATAATATATCCTGGCGTCAACCAGGCCCAAGAGATACAGGCACCTGCAGTGTTGGTCTGGAAATTTGAGCAACACTCTCAGAAAACGCATCCATTAAGTGGATGAAACTCGACTGTGTGGTCCCAGTCTTCCCAACTGAGTCTGCAGCAAACTCAACTCTGGATAGGAGCTGGTTGGGGCAGAAAAACCTGCATGACTCTGATGGGATTCGAACCCATGACCTCCCAGCCGGGAGTCCACGACGCTAACCACTTCGCCACAGCAGCTGGTCAGGCCAAATTTGTTGTGGCTAAAGCAGTAATAAGACCATCATGTGACACCCACCCTACTTCCGGCAAGGAAGAAGCCGGTGTAAACTTCCTGTTCCTTATTCAGCTTCGGCCTCCTGCCTTACAAGGACAGGTTTTTTGCTCTGTCTCGCCTATACTTCTGTTTTTGTAGAAATTGCTTGTGTGCTTGCCTTCTTCACTTGTTCTGTTGTGGCTTACAATCAAGAGTGCCATTGCCGCGGGAGGCTTATGGCTGGCGTTTGATACATTTTATTCACGCTCTACGGTGTGACGGCTCGCGACTTCTTTTCATTCCATCGTTCTCCATTTGGTCCTTACTCGCCGGTGTTGGAACGCGCACACTCTTGTAGTAACGCGTCCCCCCCTCTCTCTTTATTGTCTTCCCCTTTGCCTTCGATTTCCATCTATCTCGGCGCCTTGTTTTTCCTCACTCTCCATTTCGGTATTCACTTCGACGATCAATCTTCGCCAGTCACTCGAGCCGCCGCCATCATCATTCTCGCCATTTCGGCCTACCCCTGCATAGTCATCATTGTTCGTCTTATCTGTTCAGTGCTGGAAGTTTTCCTCCTCCATTATTAGCGCCCTATTTTCATCTGTGTTAGTACTACTGATTGTGTGGCTTTTGATCGCTCGTCTAGTACAAGTCGATCTAGTTTGTACACACATCAGAACCCATCAGAATGATGATGGCAGACGTTTTAAAGAAAGAGAAGAAGAGAATAGTGTTCGCCTTACGATCTCTCCATCTATCATAAAAGGGAAGAACCAAGCATTTGTTTTCCTAAATTCTCCCTTCTAGTCCCCTTTCAGCCTCGTATATCTTCAGCGCGTTAGTCTATTTTACTCTCGTGCCCATTGATTCTCTTTCAGTGATCGAACCCACACCGGTCATTCGATCCGCCATCTTGAATGTTCCAGGCCGGTCGGCGTTTCCACCATATTGCCTCACCGCATGGTGCCCACTTTCTGTTGCTCAGTCTTGCCGGTATGGGGATTTCCCCGGCCACATTTATTTGTACCCTGTGTGGCACCCTAGGTATCATTACTACAGGTAGATCGAGTGTCCGTACAATCTCTTGATCTACCTACTGGTGCACATTTATTAGTACCTATTTTATCCAGGTAGATCGAGGGTCTTTATGATCTCTTGATCTACCAACTGGTGCACATTGATTAGTACCTCTTTAGCATTATTACAAGGTACACCGGGGTAATTTACTCTCGCACTCCATCACTCGGGGATCAATCCCTTCCTGGTCAATTGAGCTGTCATCTTGGATTGTGCCACGCCGGTTGGTGTGTCCACCATATTGCCTCACCGCACGGTGTCCACCTTGGGCGTACCTTGTTTGGCGGTATGGGGCATCCCCGGGTACATTTTCCTGTACTTTGTTTATCATCATTACAGGTACATTGAGTGTCTTATGATCTCTTGATCTACCAACTTGTGCCATTTATTAGTACCCCATTAGTAGGACCTTTGTCTTATTGTCTCTTATTGTCATTGTACTTGTGAAAATCAGGCGAGTACCTCTCAATCTAGCATTACACATCATCTGTGTTACCAGTACGGTTGATCGGGTTTTCGATTCGATTTCTCGATCCCCTAGTTCGGTGGTCGAGTATCTTTTGATCTCTCGATCAAGTATTATTGGTGCTTTATTTATCAGTGCTGTGGCACTAGGTTGATCGCATTTATTTATTATTTATTATTTCACTTTGGTTGACTGAATTGTCTCCACTTTGTGGTTCAGTGCTCCGTGATTGCCCTGCCACCAACGATGGGTCAAGCCACTTCACCTTTCAGAAGTTGCTCACTGCCCCGGAGGACCTGCCAGTCGATTCCTTGGGGCAATCCGTTCTTGCTACGGATGAACGTACCGCTGGTGTAGAGGGGGGTGCCACGGAGGGGACGTGCGCGACCTTACCTCCTCTACCTGACCAGCGGACGCACGATCACTGTGTCTGAAGGCAACAAGGCAAGCTGCCACCATTGCCAAATGCCTTTTCTGCAATATTCCAGAAAATCAAAAGGCAAGGCTCCCCTAAAAGGGCAGGGCCTTAGTACAATTCATACTCGAATTCTCCCTCTCCCCCCCTTCCTCTGACAGCTTGCATTCTTCCTTTCCGACGCATGGTGACACTCACACTATCATGCTGTGTCACGTGACCTCCAGCCCCAGGGAACCTTCGCCGAGGCGTGCACCAGCACGGGCAAAGGGATGCGCCTGGAATCACCGCCTGTCACTCGCCTATATGAGCTGTGTGCCACTAGTCTTCCCCCCACTAGTATCATGCAGGCTCATGATGCTCGGCCCAGCCGTGCACAAGTGCAGCTACCACTATCGCACGAGGAGCATCCAAACTCCGGCGGTGGAGTTATGTTCAGTCCCTGGGTTGACAAACTGTCCATAACTCCGGGTCTTGGCCGCGGGGCACTGCTACGCCCGGACCTGTGTCGGTCAGACCCCAGCCCCAATCGACCGTCGCACTCTCCCCTAGGGGTACAGGACGTTGGGGGACGGACCTATTCCGCCCCCCACTTGGGCAACGTCCGCGGTCCCGTTTCTCTGGGGGGAGGATCTACCCGTGGGACCACAGGTAACCTGCACGACCCCACAGCACCGCAGCCACTCCAATCCGCGCACAGGTGGGTAGGGGGCTCGGTTGCCGTGCCCTCCACTGCTCCCTCTGTTACACACGCGGCCCCCATGGATCCCACCAGGGAGGTGTATAAGGCAGGCAGTGCACAGGTACTACAGACCACGCTCTCTCGCTACCCCCCCCCCCCCCCCCCCCCCCCCCCCGGTGTCACATGTTACCCCAGCCCCAACGGAAATTCTGCCCCAGGGCCGCCACAGCCCATTTTTCCGTGTGGGACCGGTGGTTTCTGTGCCCCACAGAGGGACTGGTGGCTTACAGCAGACTAACTATACCATCTCCATGGTCGCATGTGGCACCCAGCTTGCGCTGGATCGACCTCAGTCTCCTTCCCTCTCAGGGGCTGTCCGATTGGCAGGACGGACTCCCCTCCCATAGTCCAGCCGCCGATCATGGAGTCACGAGGGACCTGCCCTGCGTCCTCCCACTACCAAGCTAGGGCGGGACCCTCACGCACCCTTGCCGTTGCTCCTCGAGAAGGTTCGTCGCAACCTCTTCAGGAGCCCGATGCTCCCGACACTGAGAATGAGGTAGAGGACTCCTCCTCCTCATCACGCGACTTGTCCACTATGGAACACTGGCGCCCAGACCTTGTCGGAGGGAACCCCCACCCCCGGACAAGTCCCTTGGTGCCCAAATTTACCGTGGTTCTCCTTCCAAGGGCTCGCCCAGACTTGTCGCCCCTCAGACTCTTACTCCCATGGGGAGTGTCCGGCAACCCTAGCCATGGGTGCGCGAGTTATCCCTTCTTCAGGGAATAATATCCATTTCCCAGGCCGCCTGCCGATTCTCTCTCATCTGGCCTCCCCACTGCTGCCACTTGCTATCAATAACCTGGTGGAGTGGGACCGCAGTTCCAGTACGGAGATCCAACATAACTCTGGACATGTCCATCGACATGCTCTACAGCGCGTGGAGGAGATTGGGCCTGAGAAGGACAACTCGGTCTCTGTGTCCTCAGATGTTCAGTATTCTGAGACACACCCTGAGACCATATCTTGCTTGTGTAGCGACCTCTGGATGCGACTCCTAGCCAACAGGATCTTGCATCACCTTTCGGCTGCGGCGGACAGTGCAGCCAGGAGCCACTACACTGCTTTAGCGGAGCGGTGCCTCTGGACCCCAACCCGCCAAGTGCTCTAAAATTCCCTTGTGACTGAAAACGAAACTTCCCCAGCAGAATTTTCGTTTCGGCGAGCAGCAGGGACAGCCCCGGAGGCGACTGTAAGATTTACCCATGGGGGGAGCTGTATGGGGAGAACTTGGGCCGCTACCCCCGCTCTATCCTCCCACCCTACTCCCCGGCCCCCCGGCCCCTTTGGCGGGCACCTTATCCCGGCATACCCACCGGTGAGACATACGGGCCTCAGCTCATGGATGTAGCTGTCCTACAGGAGGGGCTCCTTTGGCCTGGGGCCCATGAACACCCTCCTCTTAAGTTCTCCACCGCCCTCTCCCAGCAACATCCCCACCCCCAAGGCTGGGCGTAGGCTCCTCGCCTGGAGGTCCCAGAAAAGTCTCAGAGCTTCTCCAAAACAGGCTGGCACAAGGATCCTCCATCCCAACCAGGGTTCTACCCCAACCTTATACTTCCATCTCACGGACGATACCTACGGTTCGTCTCGCAGGATCGGGGGTTCCAGTTCGGGCCACTCGCCTTTGGTCCTTCGGCCTCTCCCGGCACCCCTCCCTTTCATGGTGGTCAAGGAGAGGCCTCCCCGGCTGGACAGGAGGACTTTCGCCCCCTGGTGTACCTGGATTACTGGCTCATCCTGGGTCCCTCCTGGGCTTGGTGTCAATCCCACACCAACCATCCTCTACGCCCCTGTTCCAACTAGTGTTGTCACCAACCCCAACGAGTGTGAACTTTCCTGTAGAGAGAGGTCCACCTGCAGTGTGGACCTCTTCTCCCACCCACAACCCTTACGTCCACCTGGGGATGATGACTTCCTCTCGTCCCTCATCCCCTAGGCCGGTCTCTTAGCTGCAACTCCAAGGGAGTTCCATCGTCGACGGTCTCTGACCCCCAACCACTGGCCTCGAGTCCATCCCCTGGGTCCTTGGTTCCCGGGCCATGGAAAGTGGCGCGATCCCGCCACTCTGTCATCTGGGTCCCATTTTTCCCTCCCTAACCAAACCCTTGACCACACAGACCCCTCCAGCTAGGGCTGGTCACCCACTTGGAGAATCCTCATACCTCGGGAGTGTTAGACGCCCAGTGGGGAGGCTCGCTCATCCCATCTCCACATCAACGTCCAGGAATTGGAAGCGTCAGGCTTGCCCACCCGTTTCCAACCCCTGGTCTCGCGCCGACTTGTTCCCCTGGCCATGGACAACACTTTGGTGCCTTGATATTCATCAAAGGGGGAGGAGGGGAGCAAAAGGGGGCTCGCTTCGTCAGCCTCTCTCTCTCCATAATGAGGCCTCCTCCGCTGGTCCACACGTTGGAATCACCCTATGCGAGAGACACATAGCAGGGACCCTCCTCCACACGGAAGGGACCCTCAGCAGGCTAACCCTCAGCTCGGCGGGGAACAGTGCTCAGCCCAGGGTCGCTCCCCACTTCCCTGGTCTGGACTCATACGTATGCCTTCCCTCCCTTCCCAATCCTCCACAGGGTGAGCAGGAAGACGAGACTGGGAGGACCCAGGCTCAGCCTCATCACCCCGTGGTGGCCGAACCAGTCCTGGTTCCAGACCTCTAGTCCCCCCTCCATGTTCCCCCTCTGGTGAGCACTGTGAGGACATGCTCTGTGCTCCGCCGGTCCTCAGGGCCGCTATGCCAACCTATTGCGAGCAGCTGCCCTCCGCCTCAGGACGGACAGTCACAGTCTGTCCTAGACATCCCCACTGGGGCTGGGGCTTCGCTTGATCTTTAGGTTAGTGATTTTGCACAGAGCCAGCACTGAGTCTTGTCCAAAGGGGAAATGGCCGTGGTGCTCAACTTTGCATTCCCCCATCTGAGTCTCCAATTCCAGAGGGGCATTTCCTCCTATCTTCCCGGCTCTATCTCCCCGGGCCCATGAGGGCAGGGCGCTGGCCACTTCCAGGCTTCCTAGTGATCCAGCGCTCTGTCCCCTTGCGCCATCTCCTGGAGGCAGCCTGCTGGCATCCGGAAAATCCCTTCATAAATCCCTTTATTTATTTAAGGAGGTCTGCATGTCCAGGGCTGATGGTTCTAGGGACTTCTTTTGCGGCTAACGCAGCCATATCTGTTCTTCTGCTAAGCCCAAGGACCATTAGGGCACTCAGCCCTCCTCCAATCCTTTGAATTCTGCTATGGTCTCACATGGTAAAAAGTATATGACGCCAAAATGGGGAGTTTGTATTATACTCCCTGTTTGGCTAGTATACTTACCATGTCAGACTCTAATGCCCATCCTGCCTTCCCCACTAGCACTATGGTTCGGGGTTACCTTGTGCACAGGCCTCGCTGAATGAGGAACAGGAAGTTTTCTTCCTTCTCCCTGCCGGAAGTAGGGTGGGCGTCACGTGATGGTCTTATTACTGCATTAGCCACAAAAAATTCGGCCTGGCAGAGCTGACTAACTGCCGTTGAATGCTATGGTCTGACATGGTAAGTATACTAGCCAAACTGGGAGTATAATACAAACTCCCCATATTGAAGTACCTGCTAGGTATCCTGTATTTCAGGTCTTTATTGAACTTCCCCTATGCATTTGGTGCACAGCTAAAATATGCTTTATTTTTGGCGTCATATACTTTACCATGTCACACCATAGCATTCAACGGCAGTTAGTTAGCTCTGAAAGGCCGAATTTTTGTGGCTAATGCAGTAATAAGACCATCACGTGATGCCCACTCTACTTCCGCCAGGGAAGGAGCCGGTGTCAACTTCCTGTTTCCCATTCAACATCGGCCTCTCTTGCCTAACAAGGACAGGTTTTATTGCTCTGTCTCACCTGTACTTCTGCTTTGTGTAAAGATTACTTGTGTGTTTGCCTTTTTACTTGTTCTGTTGTGGGTTATGCTAAACCCTGGGTACTATGCTGTGTGAGGCTTATGGTTGGCGTGTTATTATCTTATTTTCATGCTCTGTGGCGTGATTGCTCACGTGGTCTTCGTTTTTCAGTCTCCATTTCAATCTTCCATTGGGCCCCTACACTCTTGGGTGTAGCGTTCCATTCCTTATCCTAAATTCTCCTCAGTCGATCCAAGTCCCTCCTCCACACGGAATGGACCCTTAGCAGGCTAACCCTCAGCTCGGTGTGGAACAGTGGTTCAGGCCCATGGTCGCTCTCCCTTCCCTGGTCGGGCGTCATAGCATACGCCTTCCCTCCATTCCCGATCCTCCACAGGGTGATCAGGAAGGCGAGGCTGGAAAGACCCAGGCTCATCCTCATCACCCTGTGGTGGCCGACCCAGTCCTGGTTTACGGTCCTCAAGTCCCTCTCCCATGTTCCCCCCCTCTCCAGTTGAGCACTCGTTGGGACATGCTCAGACAACCTCGCTTGGGTCGCCCCCACTCCTACCCACAGATGCTCCGCCTACACGCATGGCTGCTATGCCAGCCCCAGTTGTGAGCATCTGCCCCTCCCTCACAGACGGACAGATCCCAGTCCATCCTAGACATACTCGCTGGGGCTTGGGCTTCGCAAGACCTATGGGATTAGCGATGGCCTCGCACAGAACCAGCACTGAGCCTCTCAACTATTACCAATGGGAGAGATGGGTCTCTTGGTGTTCAGACAACTCTGTTCCCCCATCATGCCCTTCCAATATCCAGATAGGCATCTTCCTGTCTCACCTATCTTCTTCGTTTAGGCTCTTGGCTAGCTCCTTTGAGAATGACTTCCTCTCAGAGAGATTTGGGGGGGGGGGGGGGGGGGGGGGGGGGGGGGGGGGGGGGGGGAGTCTACGTGAGTCTCAGTCCAGTAGGCACATCTCCCTTTGGGACCTGTCCTTGTCCTTGTTTGTCCTTGATGCGTTCATAAAACCCCCTTCGAGCCTATCCCCACCCTTCCCTTGACCTTACTACTGGGAATGTTTGTGCCCCAGGCTCTCCTCCCAGAGACGTCTCCTCATTTCTATCGACCCCAGTATGATAAGGACATCTGGTTGACACTCTCTCTAGGTGGTTTTCCAAGATGGTCAGATCTGCCTGCGCCCAGGCGCATAAGGATCTTCCCGTCTTATCTTCCTGGGCCCATGAGGTCAGGGTGCTGGCCACTACCGCAGCATTCCAGCACTCTGTCCCCTTGTGCCACCTCCTGGAGGCAGCCTACTGGCGTTTGGGAAAATCCCTTCATAAACTTTTATTTAAGGGATATCCGCATTACCAGGGCTGATGGTTCTCGGGATTTCTTTTGTGGCTAATGCAGCCATATCTATTCCACTGCTACTCCCAAGAACCATTAGGGCACTCAGCCGTCCTTCGATTCCTTTAAATTCTGTGATGGTCTGACATGGTAAAGTATATGATGCCAAAATGGGGAGTTTGTATTATACTCCCTGTTTGGCTAGTATACTTACCATGTCAGATTCTAATGCCCACCCTACCTTCCTCGCTAGCGCGCTATGGTTCTCGGGGTTACCTTGTGCATAGGCCTCGTCGAATGAGGAACAGGAAGTTGACACCGACTCCTTCCCTGGCGGAAGTAGAATGGGCGTCACATGATAGTCTTATCACTGCATTGGTCACAAAAATATGGCCTTTCAGAGCTAACTGCCGTTGAATGCTATGGTCTGACATGGTAAGTATACTAGCCAAACAGGGAGTATAATACAAACCCCCCATTTTAAATATCCACACACCTTTTGAATACATTTTTTGAGATAATACAAAAAATTGAGCGAGAAATGTGGTCCATCGGTACAGAATTGAAGCAGCCGGCAGTGTCCTCTTCACCCGTCCGGCAACCTGACACACGTGTTGTGCAGGTCAAGGAGCAACAGCGCGCAGTCAGTTGCAGGAGCAGAGAACTCTGAAACAAAAGGAAACCGAGCTGTCTAGTCTGAAGTGAGTGTTTGTCCCCTCTGGTGTAATTTTGCTGTTTAACAAGCTCAAGACTGGGCCAGAGTAGTGTGTGTTAGTGTGCTTGAAGGATGTGTGTGTGTGTGTGTGTGTGTGTGTGTGTGTGTGTGTGTGTGTGTGTGTGCTCACATGTATGCGTTTTTATGAAATGTGGATGGATGTATGTATGTTCTTCCTTTCCTGTAATAGAGATGACATGGGTATTGTTAGCTTTCTATTTGTGTGAATATATGTAGAGACATGATTTTGCAAAGATAAATATAGCAGACCTGTTTACCCATACGATTTCGCCATCATTTGTACACATTTTGGCGAAATTACGATAAATACGACGAAACGGAAAAGAAAATATATGTCGAAAAAAACCTGAGACAAAGTTCTTGAGCGGTAGTGGCACTTGCGTGTATAACCATCTTGTTTGAGTGCAACAGTCAAAGAGTAAGAGTAGCAACTCACACATCGTGCGTGCAAACTCACTTCTGTATGACGTTGGAACAATAGGGAGGGACCCCCTGCTTTTACAAAAATTCACAAATTTGGTAGATGTGTACACACATTTTTAAGAAAACACGCTCATTTCAGTTGAGAAATATACCGATAACGTTTTAGGGTCAACAGGTCTGATGTAGACCTGTAGACCTGTGCACTTGCACACATTAAGCATAGTTATTCTCCAGTTTACAAGTAAAAACACAGAATAATTCACATTTCCAAGAGGTGCAACATATAAAAACGTGGTGGGATATATTCACAGTTGATATATGCCACTCTGTTTTTTTTTTCCTTTCAATAACCTGTGAATGAAAAATTGTTTGAAAATATATCTGTTTAATTATACATGCTTTACCGTGGCTCACAAATGCAATAAGCGAAATTGTTGAAAATGTATCTGAAATCAGCAAGTCTGTATTACTGTGCAATGTGAAACAGGTGCTCAAGGGCATTGCCTGCTGTTTTCCCCCCCTTTCCATTGCATCTTCCACTCTTTCATTAGCAGTTAGAATTTGTTCCTCTTTTTTTAATCTTCAGGAAGGTGGCATGTCTGTGTGTGGCTTTTTGGCTGGATCATGCAGAAACTACTGGTGCAGGTACACAGGTATTAACAGAGAGTCTTCATGACTGACCATGCACAGTGGAGATTTCAAACTACAAGTTTTATAGAGACCTCAGGAGGCAAACCAGTGTTACAATATGCTTAACTATTGCATCTGTGGTCCGTTATACCTGTGTTGAAAATGAATTACAACAATATGTGTCATCTGAACCATATAGTTATTCAAAGTGGCTTTTCATCTTAATTTTTTTTCAACGAAAGCAAATATGAAATGAGGCAGGGAACAGTAAACAGTAAATGACAAACAAGTAATGTAACTTTTGCTCCGACTTGTGTGCAATTGTTTTCATTGTGGGAGCAAGAGTTACTCTACTTGTTTGTTGTTAAATTTTTTAAACAAAATATGTAAGATTTCTTAAAGCTTCAAGCTTACAAAATGAATGAGAAATGAAGCATTTAGTATTATTGGAAGACAAATATGTGTGTTTTTGTGTGTGTGTGTGTTTCAGACGATTACTTCTGACAGAGGAGTTGAAGTTAAAAGCCTTAATGACCAAGTCCAACCATTTCATGAATGAAAAGAAGATGGCGGACACCAAAGTGGCCCAGCTGAAGAAGCAGCTCCAGGTGGCGGAGAAGTTAGCAGGTCACCAAGCCAATCTGGTCATCAGTAACAAGGAACAGGTTTGCGCTCATTTCTAAACATTTACCTAGCACTTTTAGTATCAAGCAACACTGTTTCTTCACTGACTTTTTTTCCCCGTTGTCCAGTTTTCTGTACCACCTTAGTGGCAGTGCACCCACGCCATTCAATCTGACACCCCCCCCATCCACAACCACAGCCCGCTGAGTCCTGTCACAGCCCTGGCGCCGGCAATCCACAGGGAGCAGTCAATGTCAGGTTGACAAGAGGCAACGCAGTGGAGGAGACACTGCACAGCTGCCGAATCACTTCGGTGGTGTTCAGTGGTGCCTGTTCTGATCCAACATACGCAGGACGCCACCTACTAACCCCCCTGCCGACAAGAATATTTGCAGAGTCGCGGAACTGGCATGAGTGAGCTGTCCCTCTAGAGGACGCCACCACATCTGTCCAGCAACAGCCTGCATGGACTTGCTGATACCAATGGCCCCTATGGAATCAAACCAAGGCTATGGCGGTGGAGAGGACATGGGAACTGGGGTCACCATGAGAGCGGGGCATGAGGGACCACAGAATTTGAGACTTTTTTTTTTTATATGCTGATCGATGAGAATGAGGATGATGAAGATGATGCTAGGGATTTCCATTCTGGTCTGAGACTGCATGACAGGGCTGTACATGCACACTTACTTTCATAATATATCCTAGCGTTAACCAAGCCCGAGAGATGCAGACACCTGCAGTGTTGGTGAGGAAATTTGAGCAACACTCTTATAGACACATTCATTAAGTGGATGAAACTCAACTGTGTGGTCCCAGTCTTCCCAGTTGAGCCTGTAGCAAACTCGACTCTGGGTAGGAGCCGGTATGGGCAGAAAAATCCCACATGACTCTGATGGGAATCAAACTTACGCTAGCAAGTATAGATTTTTTTTAACTCCCCTGTCCTCTTCCCTTTATTTACCCTCTTCTTTTGATTTTTATGGGTTTACAGCTAAAGAGATGCTAGATTTTAAGTTACACATATGCACACGCTCACACAACTCTGTGCATACACATTGGCGCTCTCTTGTGCTGTCTCTTCTTTGTGTCTCTTGTCTCTTTGTCCGTCTCTCTGACCTCGTCCCTACCTTCCCTCTGCCTGCCTCATTCACTGTCCTTTTTGCTATTCCTCAGTTTCTCCCCCTTCTTCCATCTCTCTACCCTCCCTCCTCCTCTCTTGCTCCATCTCTCTACCTACCCTCCTCCCCTCTTGCTCTCCCCTTCTCTTCTCTCTGATTGTGATTAGAAATCAAGCATATGTGTGTTCAAAGCAGCAGTTGTCAAGAGTACTCCGATTCCTTACTGTGCAGAATGTTTGAAGACTTTTGGAAAAAAAAAAAAAAGAGACAGAAAAGGCTCTTCCTGTGGTTCAGAATGAAACTCTGGTGTGTGAATACGTTCTTTCTCATTGTAAGATTGTAAATTTCCAAGTTCAGCTACTTCAAGAAAGTTATTCTCGTTTTGTTGATGATGAAGTGAACTAGTTGCCATTTTAAAACTGATTCTTTGTCTGATTTAAAGCAGTCAAAGCCTGGGTATAGTTTTCACATTAGCTTTGGGAGTGTTTATTTTTGGTGAAGCAAGGGGACTTGTATATATTGCATGCTTTTCGTGATAAGTTGATGTTTGAAGAAAATCGTGTAGAGCTGTCAGTTTTCTGAACATTCATTAAATGATTATTGTTTTTCACTGTGTTAGGTGAAGCAGTTGAAGGACAGCATACAAAGAAGAAGGGCTTGATCCGTACGTCAACAGAAGAGACCATTTCTCTGGGGCGAAGACTGCTGGGCCCGAGCTATGTTCTGGGGTCCTGTCCCCCACCCCATTCCCAGGAGCTGAAGAGAAAGGTGCAGACAGCACACCGTGGATCAGAGGTAAGAGAGTCTGTGTTTCATGCTCTTTCTGAAATGCGGACCTCCACTGAAAGAATGTGTGGATATGTGGTTAGTAAGCATAGCATGCTGAAATTGGTGTGCACAAGATTTCACAAGATTTTCACAATATTTAAGGAGGCTTCAGCCCAAGGGACTAAAAATAAAGGGGGAAATAAAATTGTCAGTCCAGCAGTGCCTGTCCAGTCAGGAAACCTTTACCACTCCCCATTCCAGGTGAGCGTAACCTTTCACCCAAGCGAGGGCAAGAGGAAGCGACCCAAACCCCCACATGACCAAGACCCTGTCCCAGGTGGCACAGGTGAGTGGGGACGCTGACCGGCATGATCGCTACGTCCAGCTGCAGCAGCAGAAGGCAGCCCTGGAGCAGGAGATCCAGGTGCAGAAGCTGAGACTACAACAGTACAAGAAGAAGGAGCAGCTGTCAGTCTCTGTCACCACTCAGGGTATGTAGGTGCCCATGTGATGTGAAGATGTGTGCGTGAGTGTGTAGGAA
This sequence comes from Conus betulinus, assembly GCA_016801955.1. Lineage (NCBI taxonomy): Eukaryota > Metazoa > Mollusca > Gastropoda > Neogastropoda > Conidae > Conus > Conus betulinus. The sequence continues at coordinate 373,590 of JADBJO010001085.1, forward strand.
GCAGTATAAATGAAGACCCTTGAAAACCCTTTAAATTTCAACTGGGTCAAAAAGGCCCTTGAAAACCCTTGAAAACTGCAGATATCCCTACCATCCCTTGAAATCCCCTTAAAGTTTTCGGACCAAAACTGACCGTAACATTTGAAGACGAATCGGAGAACAAACGCGAACGAGACTTCGGACATCGATTTTCGCCTCTCGAATCGTGTTGCGTGTCGTCTGCTTTTCAAGCAAAGGGAAGCAATTCAATAGTCGGTTATCGTTTGCGCATGCGCAGTTCGACTTCCGACAAAGGGCGCCATGCTCCCTCATCTTCGGCGAAGTCCGATACTGTTGCGTCTGTCATCATGCCAAAGGAAATTACGCATTTGATCCGTTGTGGCTACAGAAGGAAGAATATCGAAGCTGGATCACTGAATGCAGAGACAACAAACATGCGTTTTTTTTTCTGTAAAGTGTGCAAAAAGACCGTTGATGTTCGGACAATGGGCGAATTGGCGGTTGCAAATCACGGAAAGAGGAAAAAATACGTGGAATTGGATAAAGCGAGTAGGCCGGTCGGTAGTCTTACGGACTTCGTTCGGCAATCATCAAATTCATCAAATCGGGTCCAGACCCTTTCCTCAGTAAGAATCGTCAGCCAATCCACAATAACAGCAAGTGGGACAGATGTGTTGAAAGCTGAAGTGTTGTGGACGATTCATGCCATCAACAATCATTACAGTTTCCGATCTGCTTAAGACAACGCAAAACTGTTTTGCAGCAATGCTTCCATATTCCTCGATTGCGACGAACTATCGGTGTGGGGAAACCAAAAGTAGATATCTTGCAACTTTTGGCATTGCTCTTTTTTTTTCTGTCAGAACTGAAAAAAAGAGTGAAATCACAGACTGAATCTTCAAATCAATCGTCACGTCGTCTCCATAGACTTTAAGTGACTCATTTAAGTGCGCATTTGTTAAAAGAAAAAAAAAAAAATCCTACTTTCTTGTTCAAAAAAGACAGCATTCATACCACACCCCTCCCCCCGATTACGGAAGATGCCGAAGATCGTGTACTGTCCGTCATTCTACTTCGGCCTGTCGCCCAAGCAAGATAAGTCTTGTGCTCTGTCTCGCCTATACTTTGCCTTTGTGTAAAGATTGCTGTGTTTGCACTCTGTACTCATTTATCTGTGGCTTCCGCTTATATCTTGACGTGTGAGGTTATCGGATGGGCTAGCATTCTAACCTTATTCGCTGAAATTTTCTCGCGATCGTGGTGCTCCCGGTTCTTGTCTATTTGCGTAACCGGTTCGAGGTTGATCGGCATTTTCCATCGCCACGTCCCTCGCGTTTTCTCGGCCTCCCTTTGTCCATCGGCCTTGCATTCTCACTCGCCTTTACGGCCTTTTGCCCCTAAATTCCGATTTCTAATCTCGCCGTACTTGTATCACGATTCCACTATCTCATCTGCGACGATCGCGGGTCGGTTTCGTCGCCATCTTGTTTTGCGCCAGTCTCCATTCCTTGTCGCACCAGCTTTCTAGCCCACGCAATTACACGTGGTTTGTCGTTCGGAAATTGCTTCCTACATTTGTTTACACCCCCCTCCCATTCATTGCCACATTTTTCGATCGGCGTCGGTGCGTGGCGATGGCGATCGCATCGCCCTTCGGCATTGCTGTTACACGTGGCGTTACTCAGCACTTTTGGTTCACGCCACTGTCGTTGCCCACGCACGGTTTCGTTCATCGCTACTGCGTTTCTGTCACTGTGCGAGCTTGTTTACTTTTTATATTTCCATTGTGTTATATTGCTATTGTGTGCGCACGGTCGATCGACCTGTATACCCTCCTCGATCGACCGTCGTGTTACGATCGTGTGCTCCGGTTTTTCACAACCTCCCGCGCGACGATCGTGAGCCGGTCTCGTCGCCATCTTGTTTTGCGCCGGTCTCCCTCTCTTGTGCACCAACTTCTAACCCTCGGTATTTTACGTTTTTTTTTTCGCCCTGAATTTGCTTCCTCAATTGGTTTGCACCCCTTTCTTTCAGTTGTCACAATTCTCGCTCGCCTTCGTGTCCTTAACGATCGCGATCGACCGGCGTCATTGTATTTACACGTGGCGTTACTCAGCACTTTGGGCCCACGCCACGGTCGCTTCTCACGCACTGTTTCGCTCATTTCTGCTGCGCTTTGTGTCCCTGTACGGACTTGTTTACCTGTATATTCCATTGTGTGCGTTGTTTACATTTTTTTTTATTGTGTGCGCACGATCGATCGGTCGACTTGGTTATCCTCCTCGATCGACCGTCGTGTCTCCCGTTTACGATCGTGTGCTCCGGTTTCGCTCGGCGCCATCGCCCAATATGGTGAAGGACTCGGCTGGGTCGAGCAATAACTCTGACGTTCAGAGTTCGCTCACATTCCCGGAGGACCCACGAGTTGGTTCCCAACCCCGAGCGAACCGTCCTCTCCTTGGGGGAGAACGGCCGCCGGCCGCGGTAGACGAGAGACGTCTCCCTCCCGCGGGGGACGCGGGAGTCTCCCTCCTCTACCCGACCGACGGACGCACGACCGTTGCGTTCGAAAGCTAGAAGGCAACCGGCTGCGATTTCTAAGTGCCTTTCGTTCAACCTGCCCAGGAAATCTAAGGGCAAGGCCCCCCTTAAGGGACCCCGTCTAGCCAAGAAATCCGAGCGGGATTCCGCTTCTCCCCCAGCCACCCTGCCTTCTAGCTTTCCTGCGCATAGTCAGACATCCACTTACTATGCCGAGTCACGCGACCCCCCCCCCGGGGACCTTTGCCGGGCCGCGGACAGGCACGGGTGACGGCCTTGGGCTGGAACCCCCACCCGTCACTCGCACTTATGGGACGCGCGGGTCCACTTCTTCCCCCCATCCGGACTCGCCGTCTCACGACGCTCTCCCCCACCGTGCACAGGTGCAGCCAACACCCCTGCACGAGGAGCGTCCAGTTATCTCCGGACGCAGTTTTATGGCCACGTCTTGGCACGACCATGCACATGTCCATAACTCTGGGCGTATGGGAACACCGAGTGCATCCACCGGTTGTGAACATACACAAGACGGCCGACCAACCCCGCTCGCCCGTCGCAGGTTCCCCTAGGGGTTCAGGACGTTCGGGGTCCGACCTACTCGGCCCCCATTTGGGCAACGTCCTCGGTCCCCCGTTCCTCGGGGGGAGGATCTACCAGCGGGACCACGGGTAACCTGTCCCATTCCACTGGGACCCGGCACGCTCGGGGGGGGAAACCACATACCAGGGTCGATTACTATTCCCCCCCTGCTGCCCAAGGTTACCCCGGTCCCCGGCGAGTCCCCCTGCACAGTACTCTGGGCCGCCACAGCCCGCTTATCTCCCCGGGGACCAGTGGCTCTATGCCCCCGAGAGGGACCAGTGGCTCAATACACACACCCAACCTGAACAACAATTTGGTCGATTGTGGCACCCAACCTCGCAGACTTGGGTCGACCTGGGTCTCCCACCTCGGGCGCTGTCCGATCGGCAGTCCGGGCTCTCCCACCCCAGCCCGTCTGCCGAGCATAGAGCCAGCCATCCCCCCCCCCCCCCCCCCCCCCCCCCCCCCGGGCCCCCCAGGGCGGGACCTCGCCACCCGCGCGCCCCCGCGCAGCCCCCTGAGGAAGACCTCCCTTCCCAGGAACTTGACTCCCCACAGCCTGAGGACGACTACGATGAGGACTTCTTCTCATCCCTTTATGACATCCACACCATTGAACGTTTTCGACCGGACTTCGTGTCGAGGGACGCCCCTCCCTCTGCCGATCTTGGCCTTCCCTGAGATCGTTGGGCTGCCCCCAGCCCAATACTCCAGACTCAGAATTGTCGCACCTCAGTCACTCACTTCGCTGTGGGAGAGTCCGGCAAAACGCGCCAGGGGGCAGCAGACGCCGTCCCCACGCCGGGTCAAGACCTGCCCCCGGCACCCAATGCGGCCCCCTTCGGCGCCCTACTTGGGACCCACAGGAAGCACCCAGTTGCCTCCCTCTTTGCCGACAATCCGGTTACCAGGGAGCCTGATACCCAACCGGCCCCCCCTACTACCCAAATATCATCCCCAATCCCCAATCCCCCTGGGGCCCCCCCCTACTCCCACCACCCCCCGCCAGGATGGGACTGGGGACCGAGTAGCCCGGATGGGCATCTTACACACCACTGCAGGGCATGCCTACCTTAGCATGCTCTTGCAGAGGGCGGAGGTACTCTGGCCTGGGGATGACGGCGCCCCAGTGCCTTCGGATACAAACTCCGAACCACACCAGGACGAACCTCGCTTATTCAGCGACCCCTTTATGCGACACCTAGTTAACAGGATATCGCATCACTTGGCGGCTGCGGCGGACAGCGCAGCAACAAGCCATTTTAATTGTCTGCTAGTGGCTAGAGACGCGGTGCTTGCACGCTCCTCACTCTCTCTCCCCGGCACTCAGGGCATCCCTACGATGTGTCCCGGGCCAGGATCACTCGCTCTTTGGCGAGCACACTCCACCTAGGCTATGTCTCTCTCGCTCGAGGAACGCAAGCAGGCGGCGTCCTTTGCCCCCCGGCCTCAGCCACGCCTTTCCAGGCCCCCCAAGCGGCCACTTAACTCACAGAGGCCTAAACCTAAACCTCGCCAAAATTTTTGGTTTGCCAGCAGCAAGCACGGCCCCGCCGGTGACTGGAGGACACTCCCGTAGTGCGCATGGAGCTGGCCCAACCTGCCCAGCAAGGCACCGGCCCACTCTTCCCCCCCCCCCCCCATCTGGACCATCGGCTCCCCTGGCGGGCAACCTCTCCCGGCCGCCTGCCAGTGGCGACGTATGGGCCTCAGCCCCTGGGTAGTGTCGGTTCTTCAGGACGGGTTTCGCCTACCGTGGGCTCACCGTCGTCCTCCCCTCCCCTCATGCTCCTCCTCCTCCTCCGTCCCCCCAGCGACCCCCCCACCTGCCCAGGCGGACGCCCTTTCCTGGAAGTCCTCGAACTCCTCAGAAAGGGGCCATCACCGAAGTTTTTTCCAGCCCAACCCCGGGTTTTACTCCCACCTGTTCGTGATCCCCAAACCTTCGGTGGGATGGAGGCCCATCCTGACCTTTCTCCCCTCAACAAGTTCCTCAGACATACCTAGTTCAAGATGGACACGCCCTCCCAGATCAGAGACTCCATCCATCACGTAGATTGGGCTACCTCCATAGATCTGAAAGATGCGTACTTCCAGATCCTTATTCACCCGGCGCACAGACGTTACCTCCGGTTTGTCTGGCAAGCTCGAGTGTTCCAGTTCAAAGCTCTCCCCTTTGGCCTCTCCCTGGCACCCTTCCTCTTCACGAAGGCGTTCCGATCTCTCTCCCAACACAGTCCCTCGAACTATACACAGACGCCTCCAACTCGGGCTGGGGGGCCCACTTGGGGGACAGTCATGCCTCGGGGATGTGGGACGCACAGATGGCTGGCTCGCCTCCACATCAACATATTAGAATTGGAAGCGGTCAGGGCCCTCCTCCACTTCCAACATCTATCTCTCACCGACTGGTTCTCCTCCTCACGGACAACACGTCGGTAGCCCATTAGGGGGGGGGGGGGGGGGGGGGGGGGGGGGGCTCACTCCATCGGCCTCTCTCTACGGACAGAGGCCCTCCTTCGCTGGTGCCACGCACGGGGAGCCACCCTCCGTGCGAGACACATAGCGGGGACACGCAACATCCTGGCAGACACTCTCAGCCGGTCAGGGACCCTTCTGCACACAGAGTGGACCCTGAACAAGCTGACTGACACTAACCACCGTCTGGGAACACTGGTTCAAGCCCATGGTCGACCTATTTGCGACCCGGTACAACCATCGACTCCCCATGTATGTCTCTCCACTCCCGGACCCCCCCCGAGCGTACGCGGTCGATGCGCTCTCCCTCCCCTGGACGGGACTCCTCGCCTACGCCTACGCCTTTCCCCCCTTCCCCATACTTCACAAAGTGATCAGGAAGGCCAGGCTGGAGAGACCCAAACTCATCCTCATAACCCCGTGGTGGCCGACTCAGTTGTGGTTCCCGGACCTCAGGTCCCTCACTCACGTTCCCCCTCTCCAGCTAGCCCCTTGGTGGGACTTACTCAGACAACCTCGCTCGCTCGGGCCTCCCTCACTCCAATCCCCAGATGCTTCGCCTACACGCTTGGCTTCTATGCCAGCCAATTGCGACCACCGCGATGAGAGAGATGGGTCACGTGGTGCACGGCTAACTCCGGTCCCCTACCTCCTCCCCTCCAACATCCACATAGGCAAGTTTCCTATCCCACCAGATAGGCAATTTCCTATCCCACCTTTCATCCTCTCGAAAGCTCTCTGCTAGTTCCATTCGGGGCTACAGATCGGCCGTAGGCACCACCATCTGACAGCTGGGCGGCCCATCATTCGACAATAACTTTCTCCTTAGAACTATCGGGGGGGGGGGGTGGCCCTACGGGAAGCTCAGTCCCCTAGGCGCGCTCCCATGTGGGACCTCTTTCTGGTTCTTGACTCCCTCAGAAACCCCCCTTTCGAGCCCCTCCGTGCTATTCCCTTGTCCTTTCCCCTTCCCTTCAAGACCCACCTTCCTTCTCTCCCTGGCCTCAGCCAGGAGGCGAAGTGGGATTCAGGTCCTCAGTTGTGACCCCCTCGGGACATCGCCTTTCTCAGAGACGGATCGGTCTCGCTTAAGTTCCTGCCTGAGTTCTTAGCGAAGAACCAGGAACCGGGCACGACCTCTCCCTCCCTGGTTATCCGCTCCCTAGCGGATATCTTAGGCAGCGAAGGCAGCGGGGACATGGACCTATGACCCTCCTGTGTGCCTCAGATACTACTGGGGCGTTCCCACCCCAGGCGTTCCTCTCAGAGAAGCCTCCTTATTTCCATCAACCCCAACAACAAGAAAGACATCTCGGCGGGCTCGATTTCTAGGTGGCTATTCTATACTATCAAATCTGCCTATGCCCAGGCCCACAAAGACCTCCCAGCCCTTTCCCCTCGAGCCCACGAGGTCAGAGCGTTGGCCATGTCCACAGCGTTCCAGCACTCTGTCCCCGTGTGCCATCTCCTGGAGGCAGCCTACTGGCGTTCGGAGAACCCTTTCATAAACTTTTCTAAGGGGGACATCCGCATGACCAGGGCTGATGGTTCTAAGGGGTTTTCATTTGTGGCGGCCAATGCAGCCATAACAGTTAACCCAGGAACCATTAGGGCGCTCGGCCCTCCTCCTATTCCTTTAAATTCTGCTATGGTCTGACATGGTATAGTATACGACGCCAAAATGGGGAGTTTGTATTATACTCCCTGTTTGGCTAAGTATACTTACCATGTCAGACTCTAATGCCCGCCCTACCTTCCCCGCTAGCGCCAAGGTTCCCTGGGGTTGCCTTGCGCGCAGGCCTCGTTGAATACCACATGGACAGATAAGTCACTCTTCGTTCTTTCTTTGTACTGTCCTAAATGTTAAGTGTGATTTTTTTTTTTTTTTGTTTTTTTTTTGTTTTCCTGAAGAAGACCCAAGAGGTTGAATTGCATTGTGTTTTGTCCTGTGCTTTGTTTGTCAATGTCCTGGCGCGTAACTAACCCCCACTCTTTCTACATTTTGCTTCATTCTCCGCCATCAGTCACTCCATTTTGAAATGGAAAAAAAAAAAAAAAAAAAAAACACAGTTAATGTGGAGCTGCAGGAAGGCTACCCACATTCGCCTTTTCAAAAGGGATTACCCCTGCTCCCTATCCTGCCCAGAACAAGCGTTAGGTTAGTCCAGGCCCGCCAACCATTCACACACACTTCCACACGACAGCACATACAGTGGCTGTATTTTAAAAGTAAAAGTTTGCTGAGCTCCCTCCTGAAATGTGCTAGAGAGGAGGCCTCGGCTGCAGCTGCTGGTAGAGAATTAATGAATATGTTACGCTTTTTTGATGAATCATTGAACAAGGACTTGAAACAGAAGCAGCTGGAAATTCATGTCAGATACTGGTCTGGAAAGCAGATTGAAAGTTTTCTTTTTCTGATTTCTCAACTTCTGTATAAAGACTTCATTTTTATTTTTTTTGTATGTATATGATATTGAGCGTGGAAAAGACTACAGAAGTGTAATCACCTTATCATCATGGCTGGATTACATGTGTAAGGTTATTAGTCACTTTTTTTTTTTCAATTGTACGGCTAAATTTGCCCCATAAAAATTAAAATATCCCCTTTAGAAACCCTTGAAAAACCCTTGAATTTTTTCCTGTGAAAAAGTGGGAACCCTGCTTTCAGCATTTAAAAAAAAAAAAACACAACTCCAAAGCAATTGGAAGGTGAGGATAAGTTTGATTCAATGATAACTTTTTTTTAATATTGGAAGAGAAAAGAATTTCATCAGCAGGCAGTTTGTGATGATATCAGTATCTTGATAGAAGTGTAAAATTGTTTTATTTCCAGAATTTTGATGGTAGCAAATAACCGTCGTTTTACATTTGCAGGTAAAAACCGATAAGTCTCAAATTGAAACTGTACAAATGGCCACCACTTACATTGTAGCAGACATCCTCAAACGGCAGATCTTAAACACACTCAAAAGTTTTGCAAGTAACCCTTACAGGAACAATAGGCAGGGTCACCTGAAGGGTAGAATAGTCACCTGAAGGGCAGAATAGGCCACCTGGAGGGCTGAATAGTCCACCTGAAGGGCAGAATATCACCTGAAAGGGCAGAATAGGTCAGCTGAAGGGCAGAATAGAATAGGTCACCTGAAGGGCAGAACAGTCACTTGAAGGGCAGAATAGTCACATGAAGGGCAGAACAGCCACCTGAAGGGCAGAATAGAATAGGTCACCCTAAGAGCAGAATAGAATAGGTCACCTGAAGGGCAGAATAGTTACCTGAAAGGCAGAATGTCACCTGAAGGGCAGAATAGAATAGGTCACCTGAAGGGCAGAATAGTTACCTGAAAGGCAGAATGTCACCTGAAGGGCAGAATAGGTCACCTGAAGAGCAGAATAGTCACCTGAAGGGCAGAATAGTTTACCTGAAGGGCAGAATAGAATAGGTCACCTGAAAGGCAGAATAGTCACCTGAAGGGCAGAATGTCACCTGAAGGGCAGAATACAATGGGTCAGCTGAAGGGTAGAATAGTCCACCTGAAGGGCAGAATAGGTCACCTGAAGGGCAGAATAGGATAGGTCACCTGGAGGGCAGAATAGTATAGATTCCCTGAAGGGCAGAATAGGTCACTTGAAGGGCAGAATAGAATAGGTCACTTGAAGGGCAGAATAGTCACCTGAAGGGCAGAATAGAATAGGTCACCTGAAGGGGCAGAATAGTCACCTGAAGGGCAGAAAGTCACCTGAAGGGCAAATAGTCACCTGAAGGGCAGAATAGAATAGGTCACCAGAAAGGCAGAATAGAATAGGTGACCTTAACTCTCAATAGTTTTTGAGATTTTTGCATGATTTTTTCATAATTTTTTGTAACATTTTGTGCATTATTTTCTAAAATACTAATATTTTTGTGATGAATGTGTCTATTTCGTTTTTTTTTTAGGCGATACATTGCTTCAGATAACAAAAATGTTGTTTTAAATACCGTAATTCCGGGAAGCTGTCGATCACTGGTGACCGAAATTCAAGGGAAAGGACTGAAGAGAGTTAAGGGCAGAATGTCACCTGAAGGGCAGAATAGAATAGGTCACCTGAAGGGCAGAATAGGTCACCTGAAGGGCAGAATAGAATAGGTCACCTGAAGGACAGAATGTCACCTGAAGGGCAGAATAGGTCACCTGAAGGGCAGAATTAGTCACCTGAAGGGCAGAATATCACCTGAAGGGCAGAATAGGTCACCTGAAGGGCACAATGTCACCTGAGGGGCAGAATAGGTCACCTGAATCGCAGAATAGGTCACCTGAAAGGCAGAATGTCACCTGAAGGCCAGAATAGTCATCTGATTCGCAGAATAGGTCACCTGAAAGTCATCTAAAAGGCAGAATGTCACCTGAAGGGCAGAATAGGTCACCTGAAGGGCAGAATAGTCACCTGAAGGGCAGAATGTCACCTGAAGGGCAGAATAGAGTAGGTCACCTGAAGGGCAGAATAGTCACCTGAAGGGCAGAATAGGTCACCTGAAGTGCAGAATAGGTCACCTGAAAGGCAGAATGTCACCTGAAGGACAGAATAGTCATCTGAAAGGCAGAATGTCACCTGAAGGGCAGAATAGGTCACCTGAAGGGCAGAACAGTCACCTGAAGGGCAGAACAGTCACCTGAAGGGCAGAATAGGTGACCTGAAGGGCAGAATAGTCATCTGAATGGCAGAATGTCACCTGAAGGGCAGAATAGGTCACCTGAAGGGCAGAACAGTCACCTGAAGGACAGAATAGGTCACCTGAAGGGCAGAATAGGTGACCTCAAGAGCAGAATAGGTCACCTGAAGGGCAGAATAGTCACCTGAAGGACAGAATGTCACCTGGAGGCAGAATAGAATAGGTCACCTGAAGGGCAGAATGTCACCTGAAGGGCAGAATAGTCACCTGAAGGGCAGAATAGAATAGGTCACCTGAAGGGCAGAATAGGTCACCTGAAGGGCAGAATGTCACCTGAAGGGCAGAATAGGCACCTGAACGGCAGAATAGACCACCTGAAGGGCAGAATAGGTCACCTGAAGGGCAGAATAGGTCACCTGGCAGAATAGGTCACCTGAAGGGTAGAATGTCACCTGAAGGGCAGAATAGTTACCGGAAGGACAGAATATCACCTGAAGGGCAGAATAGAATAGGTCACCTGAAGGGCAGAATAGGTCACCTGAAGGGCAGAATGTCACCTGAAGGGCAGAATAGGTCACCTGAACGGCAGAATAGTCCACCTGAACGGCAGAATAGTCACCTGAAGGGCAGAATAGGTCACCTAAAGGGCAGAATAGTCACCTGAGGGATAGAATGTCACCTGAATGGCAGAATAGAATAGGTCACCTGAAGGGCAGAATAGAATAGGTCACCTAAAGGGCAGAATAGTCACCTGAGGGATAGAATGTCACCTGAATGGCAGAATAGAATAGGTCACCTGAAGGGCAGAATAGAATAGGTCACTTAAAGGGCAGAATAGTCACCTGAGGGATAGAATGTCACCTGAAGGGCAGAATAGAATAGGTTACCTGAAGGGCAGAATAGGTCACCTGAAGGGTAGAATGTCACCTGAAGGGCAGAATAGTCACCTGAAGGGCAGAATGTCCTCTGAAGGGCAGAATAGAATAGGTCACCTGAAGGGCAGAATAGAATAGGTCACCTGAAGGGCAGCAGAATGTCACCTGAACGGCAGAATAGTCACCTGAACGGCAGAATAGTCACCTGAAGGGCAGAATAGAATAGGTCACCTGAAGGGCAGAATGTCACCTGAAGGGCAGAATGGTCACCTGAAGGGCAGAATAGTCACCTGAAGGGCAGAATAGGTGATCTTTAGGGCAGAATAGGTCGCCTGAAGGGCAGAATAGGTCAGAGGTTAACTGGTAAGGGTATAAATAGTGTGGAACAGTAGTTCAAAGGTTAAGCTTAGTTGAAAGAGTGTTAAGCTTAGTTGAAAGAGTGTTATCTAGCTTTTGAATGTTGAAATGTGGAAACCTGAATGGTATGCTGTCACCAAGACTCTGTTCAACTGATCTGATCCCATTGCACTGGCAGGCGGCCAGCGCTGCGTGATGGAGAACATAGAGAATGTGATGGCACAGCCATCCGAAGGGAAGCGACATGAGCGACTTCCCTCACTGGAGGCCATCAAACTGGAGCCGGTGGAGATGGCTGCCGTCCGACGCAGTCGGCGCTCACTGCTGGACATGACGCAGAGCCCCAAACCCACCCTGATCATGGGGGATCGTCAGCAGACCTTGCAGGACCAGGGGGAGGGCAACACCTTGGCCTCCAGGGGTGAAGGAGTGAAGAAAGAGACGGCCGAGTTCAAAATGCCATCTGGATCTCAGCTCAGCAATCTGTGCAGGATCCAGGTTAGTAGGGCAGTGTTTCTTCTGTCTTTTCTCTTTTCTGATTTTCCTCTTTTTTGTTTTTTTTTTTGTTTTTTTTTGTTTTGCATATGTCTCTGACTTGTGTAGAAGGATTGACTCTTGTCTTTTGTAGTCCTGTCTGTCTGTTGCTGCTGTGTTTCTCTTTAGGGCTTTGCCTTTGTCTGTCTTTTGTAGTCTTGTCTGTCTGTTGCTGTGTTTCTCTTTAAGGCTTTGTCTTTGTCTGTCCCTGTTTGTGTTCCTCCTGTTTGCTTTTACTCCTTATCTCTTGCTCTTGGTTTGATTATTAATTGCTTATTTTATGTGTTATGCTTTCCTATAGTATCGTTTAGTTTGTTTTAAAAAACATGTCTTTAATGTATCTTTATTGAGCTTTTTGCTTAGTATTAAACTATAAGCACAAAACAGAGAAGCTCAAACATTATTCTGTTGTAAGTAGTGATTTTTGTTATATTATTTTGAAATTATCTATTGCATGTCTCATTACTGATAACACGTGGATCATTATGTGATTGCGTCAGTGTCAAACTCTTGGGAACCGAAGTGGTTTGAAGTTGTCGCTTATTGAAACATACCCAAGAATGAAGTGCTCTAAAGCTAATAAAAAACAGTTTTCATGATGAAAATCTTGATTCATTTTTATCAGAATTTTCACATTTATTTACATTTTTTTTTTCTTGTCTGTAGGCAGCACACTTGTTCATATTTTTACTTTAAAAAACTGTTCTCTTCAGCATAGTTCTTTTGATGACTTGCATCTTTAAGTGTCATGTGTGACGGCTAATGTCACATGTGTCTCATTCAGATGCGATAGAAACTCAACACTGAAATGCACGCAGGCTGTTTGTTCTGTCTGTGATCTTGATGTTGAAACATTGCATAATTATGCTGAATTCCTTATTCTCAAAATATTTGGGAATTGTCTGGTAATGCACTCAGAAAAGATCTGAATGCCAAATTATCAAGTGCATTTAACTAGCTGAGCGACAGGATTGCCTGCACACCTGCTTTTGTTCACATATAGCAGTGTGTCAACAGATATGATGGGTACTGACACCAGTGTCACCAATTGTGTAGCCACGAAGGCTGCCTGTGAAGTCATTTTCAGAGCGTGAACATGGTGTATAATTTAAACACATTAGCCAGACCTTAGAAAAACTTGCACTGGACTAGGTGTCTTTCAGGCGAAATAAATATTCTTGTAAGACTATCAAGTTTTAGGGCAGATCTTATTCCAAGACAAAAAGAATGTGAGGAGTATCTAAGGGAGAGAATCTCAGAAAGCATCTTGTCCAAGTCTTAAATCCCTGTGCAGCCACTGACAAAGAATTCTGTCTTGGGGTATGCCCCCTTTGTTTTCCTGCTCTTTTGCAAGTAGTTTATTGCCTTTGTTATTTTGAGTCTGGAATGATTGAGTGTATGGCTTTTTACATGTTGCTGGCTGTAGCATCAGGTTAGGCCAGGGTTCATAGCGTTTGGGAAAGTTTGGGAAGGTTTGGGGAAAAGGTTTTTATTTCCCAGGCCCTGGAAAGTCTTTGAAAAATAAGAAAACATAAATATAGTTAGGGAAAGTTTGTGAATTTGGATTTATGTCACCGATATAAGAAATCCACTTCGAAAAAAAAAAAAAAGGGACCATGAAATTTTAACCTGTTGAGTGCCTTTAAGCCGTCAGCTGATGCCGTAGTAAAATGTACTTCCAGTGCCTATGGGCCGTCCACTGACGTCATGCATTTTTCTTGAATTTTCATTCGTTACTATTCCTATCAAAGGACTGAAATAGAGTGTGCGTAGTAAGCCTTATATGTCTACAGTATTAAAATGATATGCAAATGACCACACGTGAGGGGAAAGACCATTTTTCCTCATCACTGACTGGATGACCAGCCAGCGCTTTTGTCTCGCGCTTGCAAAGATGGCGGCGCAATCTTCGACGAGCGTAGCGACCAAATCAATGTACTTACACAGCTGAGTGGGCTCTGCTAATCATTTATGATAAAGATAATAATCTTTTATTCAGCAACTCACTCGAGCATGAAGGTGAAATGATGATAGTGATGGAATTGCCGGCCATATTCGTCAGTTATTGAGTCGTGCTGTGCGATCTCAAGTGTGTTCAGCTGACTGGTTACCAACGTCGAACGAGCTAGCCTAGTGTGTACTCTGCATTGTGTGTGAGTGGCCAGCGGCGTGTTAGTCAGCGCAAGAGGGGAGCGCGGCCTGCTCGCGCGGCGTGACACGGGCAGCAGGAAAGGTAGGGGAAGAGGAGGAGTGAAAGAGAGGGCTGAAGTCCAGCAAGGGGGCGTGGTGGGGGGAGGGGGGCATAGTCGTGAACTGACCTGTCTGCATGAGGTGTGAGCGTCTGGATAGACTTCTAGACTGTTTTACTTTCATTATAGGTGTAGTGTGACAATACAAACTTTATTTTCAACTTTTTTGCTTTGTGTTCTTTTTTGGATGTGAAGCTGTGTAGTGGTAAATACATATGTTTTTTTTTGATTGTGCAAAAAAATCTATCCAAATCTAATGCCTAAATATTTTTTTATGATCAAAATTAAAACAAAAGAAGCCCAGATTCAAAATCTCCATTCAATTTCCTTCAAAAATCATATATATTTCATTTTTATATCTTTTGTAGTTTCTGAGCTAGAATTTTTTTTTAATTATTACCCCAAATCATTAGATTTCCCTAGCACTGGGCCAGCCTTTGTTATGTAATATTTTCAAGCAGTGAACGGGTTAATATATAAGAGGAAATAACTATAAAATAAAATAAATGCGATCAAATGAACCGCAGCAAATTGAGCAGAAACGAACTTTCAATTTCTAGCTAAATGCGAGTTACTTCCCTTGGAATATCTGGGTCTCTCTGAGAAATGAAAATGCTGGCCTATGCGTTTTCAGCGAGCTTTGGCTAAAAAATCTGTGTTATAAGCGATGGCTGTGGAAAAATGCTGGCAACAAGCAGTATGCGTACTGTGCAGCATGCAGAAAAAAACATTGATACAGGATCGATGGGTGAAGTGTTCATCGCCCGGGATCACAGGTCACATCTCTTAGCCACAGGAAGTAAAATGAGACGAAGATGGACATGATTTTTGGTGAACCTTGTGTTTCAGTAGTCAGCCGAACTATCCAAACGCTCTCCCACCAGCCATACCTCAACCCTCTTGTTTTTTAACGTTGTTCAGGTTGACGTTTTTACCGATAAAAAAAAAAAAAGGAAAAAACGTGTGGCTGCGAATGCTGCGACATGAGTTAGACAAGGTCATTGCTGAAAAAAAAAACTGGAGGAAAGTAGAGCTAGAAATTCTGCTACCCATGTTTGAAATAAGTGTGTATCAGTTCTTTTGCATTTAATTTAAATGAACTTGTGGTCCACTACAACACATTGACTGCCTTTGGAATTGACAATTATAACTCTAATGACATCTAGGACAGAATCCAATGATTCATTTTTCAAACAATGGCAGTGCATTGTGGCTGGAAAAAAGGAATATAATAGTCTACATTTTCTTTGGGTCATTGTGAACAGACAGTGATAAGGCCAGAAGATTGGTGTGATAACGAGGAACTATTCTATTAAAAAAGGTAATCTGTCTGTCGTGTGTGTGTTTGTGCTTATTTTTACGTGTCCCTTTTATCTGCTTAATGTCAGTTTTAAGGCCGTTTAAAGGTCTTTGAAAAATCCAGAAAGTGGTTTTGAAAGTTTGGGAAAAGTTTGGGAATTTTTGGATGCTCTTAGGCTATGAACCCTGTAGGCACATGCCATGCAGGTTGTGTAGCATGCAGAGTTTTTAAAAGTCCAGCAGTTCCTGCACACCAGCTCAACCTGTCTGGTTTTTTATACCGTTCTTGGGTGGTACCAGGGCATGTTTGTTTTCTTGATGATACTTACTCTACCTTCCCCAGCCCCACCCCACTTTGTTTCTCTTCACTTGTTACAAGCATCTTCAAGTGTCATCTGTGACGTGGTCACTGTCACAGGTGTCTCATTCAGGTGCAACAGGAACTCGTGGCAAGAAACAAGCAGGCAACCTGGTGTGTTTCTGTCTGTGATTTTGCTGATGAAACATTGTTTTCTTCTATATGTAGACTCTTTACCTCGCACCAGGTTGGCTGAAACGCTTCCATTACTGTAGATGCCCGCAAAGAAGAAAAAAAGGGAATAACTCTTTATACTGACACCCTACAGTGTTTTTCCATGGCTTGGGAGTGCTAATGTTAACAGGGAAATCTACTTCTTTCACATCCATTGTGTTGGGAAAATGTTCTGGCTGATTTTTTTTCGTTGCTGTTTTTTGTTGTTTTTTTTTTCTATTTAGCCCATGTGGCTAAGACATTGTTCAGCTTCTTCTCAGTGAATGCTTCTTTCAGTCCTTTATAATGAATAAGTACTTGTCTGCCGCTGGTAAATATGACGGATTGTGATAGGGTTGGTGGGGGTGACAGATGGGCTTGCCAAATACTACTGTTCGTCTTGTTACCTTTAATATAGGACTGCACACGCTGACACAGATGAAACGTTGATATCTTGGAAGCTTGCATGGAGTATGCTGTGTTGTTACTTTCTTCAGATCTGTGCAGCAGACTGACTGGATGATGTGTCTTCTGTTTGGCAGAGAGAGAAGATGGAAAAGATCCTGGCCACACCTGTGTACCAGCCGCTGAAACTGCTGTCCAATCTTAGTCCTCCATGCTCTCCTGTAAGTGTGTTGAGTGACTGTGTTCATGAATGGTCACTTTAAGTTTTTGCGAAGTTTTTGCGCATGGCTGAATTAGAGATTTGATTTCTTTTTAACGCCGTATGGCCATCTGAGTGTCACAGATGATTTTTTTGTTGTTGTGAAGTGCATGTATAAGATTAATGCATGCATGCATGCATGTATGTTTTGGTTGTCCTTTCCTCTGGGTGTTTGTGATTGTCAAAGGAAAGAGACGTCTGTTTCAGATTCCGGAATTGAAGGTGGTGATGGCAGGCTGCAGGCAGACCAAGGAGAAGGAAGAGGCAGACCTGGCAAAGCTTCCCTACACCAGCCCTCTCCTCCTCTTCAGGGCATACAGGTCAGTCTGGACCGTTCAGGTCATTTAAAATGGATGTGCATTTTTTTTTTTTTTTTTTTTTTAAATTTAGCAGGACTGGGAAGATAGACTGGGTTTTTGTTGTTTTTTTTTTTGTTTTGTTTTTTGTCTGTTCTGTGACTGTGGTGAAGTTGCGTCATATTGTGAAATGGCCTTCCTTTTTAACCAGATTGATAAAGGACTCTTGAGAACCGTTAACACTTCAGGCAAATATATAAAGTGAAAAAAAAAAATGTGTTTAACCAGTCTCACAAATGTGTGTTCAATCTGGTTCAAGTTACACACAACTGCAATACTTGCACCTGGATCTGTGCACAGACAAATGAAGTGGGTGTGTCTACCACCCCAAACCTTTCCAACAGTGCTGTGCCGTTAGTGCACCTTCAAGTGTCATGTCAGTCGGCTGATGACTGAGGTGTCTCATTCAGGTGCCACATCAACTCTGCCAGACTGTGGGTCTTCAGGGGAATCATCAGTGTGAAGTACCGGTTCTGGTCAGACACAGCTGTGTACAATTGACACTGACCTTTCCTGAAAAAAACATGGTCTTTTTTTTTCTTTTCTTTTTTTTTTTTTTGATAGTGTTTTTTTTTTTTAAAGTGCAGAAAAATGGTGGTGTAAGCCATGCGTTTTGCTGCGAGGTGGGGTAAAAGATAGAAGAGTGGGAAAGATGGAGGCTTTTAGAGTTTTTTTGTTGTAAAACACATTGACTTAATTATGATTGTATTGCCCCAAGTTCATTGGTTCTCTTATTTACATTTCTTCATGCAGGTTGGTTGATGTTTGCTGTATTCTATAAGTATACAAAAATACACGTTTACTCAATCGCTGTGTTTTTCCGTCAGACTTTATCAATCTCTCTCTCTCTCTTTCTCATGCATGCACGCACGCACGCAAGCACACACACACGCATGCACGCAAGCACGCACGCACGCACGCACACACACAGAATACAAGTGCATGCATGGAAGCACACAAATGCGTGGGCAGGCACTTTTACACACACATAAACCCATTCTCTCTCTCTCGCTCACTTTCTTTCTCTCTCTCTCTCTCTCTCTCTCTCCTCTCTCTCTCTCTCTTCTCTCTCTCTCTCTCTCTCTCACACACACACACACACACACACACACACACACATTTTCTCTCTCATGCATACATGCATGCACAAACATTTACACACACACACACACACACACACACACACACACACACACACACACACACACAAACACATACACACTCTCAGCACAACAAAACCTTGTTTTTTTTTCGGTGTTTTTTTTAAAGGAATATTGACGCACGCATTTGTCCCCCAGGTTCAGCCCATACTACCGCACCAAAGAAGGACTGACCCTGCCGTCTACCTCATTCTCTCACAAGCTGAACCCCAACCGTGTGTTGTGTCGCTACGATATGCAGGGCACCTGTAAAGACCAGCACTGCACCTGGTAGGTTGTCCTTTGGCTTTTGCCCTCACCCTCTGGCTGGATGAGGGTTTTAGGTCTATGAATTCATACTGTATTGTGTATTTGTGCAGCACGTTACCGCAGTATGCAGTGCAGTTCAGTCAACCCATAGTGTAACACACTCGATAATCTTTTTCTTAATCTGTACTGTCTCATGCAATGGCGCAGCATACGAAATATCGCTCCGCATTACATGACAAGTAGTAATAAAGACATCTGGGGTGGCACTATCTCTAGGTGGCTTTCCAAGACAGTGAGATCTGCCTATACGCAGGCGTACAAGGATCTCCCCGTCCTATCTCCCCAGGCCCATGAGGTCAGGGCCACTTTCGCAGCGTTCCAGCACTCTGTCCCCTTGTGCCATCTACTGGAGGCAGCCTACTGGCGTTCGAAAATCCCTTCATAAAACTTTTATTTAAGGGATATCCGCTTGACCAGGGCTGATGGTTCTAAAGGGATTTCTTTTGTGGCGGCTAATGCAGCTATATCGGTTTCCACCCTTTAACCCCAAGAACCATTAGGGCACTCGGCCCTCCTCCGATTCCTTTAAATTCTGCTATGGTCTGACATGGTAAAGTTTATGACGCCAAAATGGGGAGTTTGTATTATACTCCCTGTTTGGCTAGTATACTTACTATGCTAGACTCTAATGCCCGCCCTACCTTCCCCTCTAGCGCCAAGGTTCCTGGGGTTACCTTGCGCACAAGCCTCGCTGAATGAGGAACAGGAAGCGGCCACCGGCTTTCTTCCTATGGCGGAAGTAGGGTGGGCATCATGTGACTGTCTTATTACTGCATTAGCCACAAAAATTTCGGCCTGGCAGATGCTGACTAACTGCCGTTGAATGCTATGGTCTGACATGGTAAGTATACTAGCCAATCTTATGACTGCATTTGCCACAAAACTTCGGCCTGACAGAGCTGACTGACAGCCGTTTAATGCTATGGTCTGACATGGTAAGTATACTTAGCCAAACAGAGTATAATACAAACTCCCCTTGTCCACGTTGTTCAGAGGAATCATGATAATTCCTTTAAAATTCAATATTCCAAGAACATTATGACTGTACAGAAAGGTTGGCTTTGCTGTGCATGCAGGCAACATGCAGAGGACTACAAGCTGACGGACAAAGAGATCTTGATGGACCTGGTGTCCTACTGCCCTTCCATGGCCGGCATCACGCCAGACACTCCCCTGGCTTCTTATCCATCCCTTATAGGTCAGTAGAAATGTGTGTGTGTGTGTATGTGTTGGTAGGGTGTGTGTGTGTGTGTGTGTGTGTGTGTGTGTGTGTGTGGTTATTCAGCTTGGTGTGAGGTCCACATAGGTCATAGAAAGTCATGGAATTTTAAAAAAAAGAAGCAATTTTGCTGGACTGGAAAGTCATGGAAGTATGGTCCAAGTCGTGGAACAGAAGTTTGAAGTGCAAATAAAGCAAAGCCATCAAGAGACACTAAACACAGATGCCTGGTGTGTGTGTGTGTCAGTGTGAACAAGTGAAATAAACATTTAGCCCATTACTGTCATTGAGAAACGGACAATTTGGTAACAGTATGAATATATTTTGTTGTGAAAATAGCTATTTTGCGGTCATGGAAATATCTCAAATTGCATTGAAAAGTTGTGGAATTTTGAACTTGTCAACTTGTATGGACCCTGCAAAAAAAAAGACTTTTCATGGTAAGGGATATTAGGACATGTGTCTGTATATGTGTGTGTGTGTGTATGCATGGATGGGTGTATGTGTATGTCTTTAAGCTAGCACAGTATGAGTAAGTAGGTGTGGAAATGGCTTTAGAATTAATTCATGTTATATTCAGGGATGAAAACTCCTCCGCCGTTTCCGCCGTTATTTTTTTGCATCTCCGCGAAAAAACAAATCTCTGCCGAAAAAATATTCAAAGAGTGAAACTCTGAAACGATCTCAATTTGTCTGCACAGCGAATTTCTTCTCAGTCGGTAATGTTCTCAAACGGCGTAGTTCTCATTCTGCTTCCTTCCAGTGTCATTTCTCATCATGGCGTTGATTCACAGTGAGAGGTTGCCGCCAGTGAGTGGAAAAAAAAAAAAAGTATGTGAACCACTAGAAAACCGAGTGGCTGCGGAAGGAGGTGTGTGTGACCGCAGAGTTGGGGTGTAATAAGAAAACATGACAAAGACGCGAGTTTGAAGCGTTTTGTGAACCTTGCCAAAAATGTGTCTACTTTGGTAGTCGTGGCTTTTGGCAATCAGAGATCACTTGGAGCGTCCCAGTCATCAACAGAAAATTACAACATTACAGCATGTTTTCAGATCATTGGGTATGCACAATCTACGTTTCATTTCCAATGATAGTTTGACTCCTACTCTGATTTTTCTACAAGTTCCATTTCCATGATGGTTTGATTCAAACTCTGATTTACTTAATAGGAAAATGAATACTTTGAAGTCCTTTTTAAAAATAAAAAAAAAAAAAAAAAAAAAAAAAAAAAAAAAAAAAACTCTCAAAGCTTTCGAGTTTTAGACCCTTCATCAGGAAACACTAAACAGTAACACAAGGGGAAAACAGGATAACAAAACAACGGAGGGAAAAAAAATTTCGAACCCACTTCGACTAGCAGTCTTCAGGCAAGGGGAAAATGTCAAAGTGATGAAAAAGAACATAAAAGAACAAATGACATCAAAACAAATTGATGTCACAACAGTATTGTGTAACACTTTTCCTCTGGTAGCACAGCATAATGCAAACATTTGCTGCATGTGTTAGGTCTGTTAGGTTTCTGCTAACATCCCCCCTATGAAATCCTTTCCACCAGCTGCCACCCCCCCCCCCCCCCCCCCCCCCCCCCCCCCCCCACACACACACACACACACATCCAATATACTTCCCCTCTCCTCCTCCTCCTCCCAACACACCCACCCCACCCACCCCCAACCTCACCCCACAACACATACCCCACACACTTGCCCCCCTCCCCCCTGCCTCCCCCCCCCCCACCCCACACACACAAACAACACATACACACACACACACACACACACACAAGCACACACACACACACACACACACACATACACAAACTGGTCAAAAAAAAAAAAGGGGGGGAGGGGGGTGTAGGATATGATTAGTTGTATGGGGGGGAGGGGGAAGTGGGGGGTGCTTGGGGGGGGGGGGGGGGGGTACTGTTGTGTCATCAGTTTGTTTTGATGTCATTTGTTCTTTTATTTTATTTTATGTTCTTTATTTCCTTTCTGTTTACTGTTAAGTGTTTCCCGATGAAGCATCTTAGACCCCGAAAGCTTGAGTGTGTGTGTGTGTGTGTGTGTGTGTGTGTGTGTGTGTGTGTGTGTGTTTTAAAGGGACTTTCAGAGTAATCATTTTTCATATTGTGTTTATTGAAGTCCAGCAGTTGTTTTTATACATCTGGTTTACTTAGTTTGATTCTCACTCAGATTTACTTGTCTACAGGCCTTATTCTTTATGTCCCCGAAAGCACTGTTAAATTTTCTACAGTTACAGTTCTGAGGATTCATCATACTAAATGTTTGCTCTGTCTCAATTGACATAGTTTCTTTCCACGTCAGTCTCAGTCTGCATGGCGTTGAAAGTTGTTTTATAGAATGAGTTGTTTAGAAGCAAGAAAGTGATTTCTAAAGATTTTTATGCCTTATTTAGTATAAAATATGCTTCAGCTTCAGGGGGCGGCGCCCCCTGACCCCCGCCATATTGTTGCCCCTGGACCCCACTGGGGGCCTGCGGCAACCCCCAGACCCCCACCAATCTCCTGTTTTTTTTTAAAAAGTTGTTTTCATCCCTGTTATTGGTATCAAGAAAGCATTGGACATCTAACAATCTCTCACATCACTGCGAATCTACTATGATTCTCTGCTTTATGACAGACAGTGTTAATAGGAATGGTCTGGAAATGCAGTAGAGACTGGTGACTGCTGACAGTGATGAGACAGTGTTGATAGGAATGGTCTGGAAATGCAGTAGAGACTGGTGACTGCTGATCGTGATGTGGATCGGGGTTACTGAAAGGACATCTGTTGCATGGATTTAAAAACCTTGAGCTTAGATGGATGTTTTGGGTGATAGAGACGCTGCTGTAAAACGGTGTCTGAGTAAAGTGAGGGGAAGGGTAGGAGCAGGAACAGGAATGGTTTTATTAGGTTTCCACACATCTTACTGTCAAGAGTAGCCGTCTTGCGTCATGCTCGCTCATACAGACTTAGGCAAACTGGGGCACACTTAGTCACATGTATACATGCGCACACGCACACACACGCAGTCAGTCATTTTTGCATTTTATTGTATCAAGTGCTATGCCATGGTGTTATCATTTTAAAGGTCAGTCAATTTTCACTTTAATTTTTTTAGTGTTTCATTCAGACCTGTTTACTCATACGATTTCGCCGTATTCTGTATGTGTGTTTGGCGAAAAAAAAAAACGACGAACTAAAAAGAAATGTTTAAAAAAAAAAAAAAAAATCTGGAGACAAAGTTCTTGCTTGTGCGGTGATTGAACTTGCGGAAGGTAACTGCCGTGGAGACTTTGACCAAAGAAGGACAACTCTTGCTAACTTCTGTGCACGAAGTCACGCTTTGCAGTGTCCGTTTCTTGACAACATGCCCTGAAACGTCGAAAAAACGGCGAGAGAACATGAGCATGTGCCAAAGTATGTTGACGAATCAGGTTTGAAAGTAATTTGTTTTAGAGCGAACCTGTTTTACTGTGGTCAGTGCAAGATCAGGTGGTTACTACTGGCAAGTGTCTGCAGTGTGATGGCAGGTGAAAACAAAATGAAGGACCCTGCCCTCTCCCTCCCGCTTTTACAGAAATTTGGAATTTTGTACACATTCCTAGTAGAAAATACACTCATTTCATTGAAAAGTACACATGAAGCAGCTTTTACGGCAAACAGGTCTGTGTCAGTATAAACAGGTGAGATACAGATACTTTAACTATTTATGTAGTATTCCACAGCTATGATACAAAAAATACATGTTTGCCGCAGCATAGTTTAAACTTTGTCGTTGGAGTACCTCTGTTGTGTAGAAATACACTTCTTTTGGATTTGGAATACTCAAAATCAAATTTCGGTAATCAGATCTGTTCGTTATTGATATGGTTGATGCATGCCTTGTTTGCAAAGAAGAGTTTGAGAATGTTTCGTTTAATTTACATGGTTTGTAATTCCTGCTGCAATCCTGTTCTAGGTCACTTTTGGGAGGAGTGGGGAGTGAGAAGATAGATGGAGTTGTTGATACACTTGTTAACTTCACTGGTCTGACCCCACTTTGTCCTGGGCAAATGTTATGACCAGGAGGTTGACGTGTTGTTGGAGTGGGGGGAAGAGGACAAAAACAAGAAAAAAAAAAAAAAATGTTACCAAAAAGGGATGATATTGTCAACTGAAAGAAGGAAAGAATCAAGTGAGCTTTTCTGCAACAGTAGAGTGTTTTAGACAGTGCGTAAATCCGATGGAAGTGTCCGGTTTAACATTTGAACAGTGAAAGATCAGAAGTATATAAACAGCCAGGCACATATCCGAGTCCTACATTAGCCACAATGTATAGTCAGATGGAGCTAGCGTATTAGTTAACGCTTGCATTCAGCTTGATACTGTACAGCATGTAATGCCTAATCAGTGTATTAGTTATCACATGCATTCAGCTTGATTTCGTACAGTATATAATGCCAAACCAGTGTATTAGTTATCACTTGCATTCAGCTTGATATGGTACAGTGTATAATGCCAAACTTATGAATGAAAAAAAAAAGTGACAGAATTTATTTGTTTTCTATGTTTTCCTTTATTTCATATCGTATTAGTTTTGTTTTGTGTGTACTTTAATTGATTACATTGATATTGATTAATGCCTGTGTGGCAGGAGATCACGTGGATCAGCTGCTGGCGCAGCACAAGGGCAAGATGTCCACGGATGATTTGTGCTTGCTGCTGACTGCCAAAGTGAACGATGCCGCCCGTCATGGTGGGTTGTGTGTTCCACCTCACATTTGTCTGTTGGTTAGCATTCTTGAACATCCAGCAGCCCGGCACAGAGTGCTCAGGCTGGGAGGCAGAAAGGAACAGATGGTATTGCTTTGATAATAATAAATAATAATAATGAATACTTATATAGCGCCTATTCTCGCCAGAGCCCAAGCTCTAAGCGCTTTACAATCAGCACTCGTTTTACACAACGGGCTGCCTACCTGGGTAGTGCCGACTGAAGAGCTGCAGCTGGCGCTTCATTCAGTCGTTTCCCATGTCATCCAGTCAATATTGTTCAATGTCGTTCACTCAGTTTCCTTACTTCCTTCATTCTTTCCATTTCTCACACAGGGTGCATGCTATGTGTAACGTGTCATCCATACCAACGGCCAAACTGGCCTTCTCTTCTGAAAGTTGGTGATGGGATTTTACATGTGTGCAAGATATGCGTGCGTTCACACATGGAACCTCGGTTTATAGTCACATTTGAAGGACTGTATGGGAAATGGAGTCAGAACCAATGTTAACTCCAAGGGAAAAATCCCCCTGTACGGAAACGCCCCAGTGGAGATTCGAACCCTAATCCCAGGATCACCAAGATTACAAGTCAGGCGCTCTACCAACTGAGCTATTCCGGCTCCTAGACAACTCGCACAGAAAATTATCAGCATTTACCCTTTTTTAACAAAAAAAATGATTCCGGAGATTTAGTATGGGAGAAGTCGGAATTTCTTAAAGATGAATTGACAGGGTGGGGTTGTTTTTAGAGAAGGGAAATTTTTATGGTGATTTGTGTGTTTTTTCTCTTTTTTAGCTACAAAAGAAACTTTCTAATCAAGGCAGATAAGAAACTAAAATTTTTAGGAAAGAAGTTTATAGAGAGCAATTGCATATTCAGTTTATCGTTGTGGTGAATGCATTTGTATATCAGTAGTACTCATAATCTTCATGGAAAGCTGTGACTGTGTCAGAAGTGAATGCATGTGTGTATGAGTAGTGGTTCAAAATCTTCATAGAAAGCTGCGAATATTTCAGCGGTGAATGCAAGTGTATATCAGTAGTGGCTTATAATCTTCACATAAAGCTGTGAATGTTTAGCGATGAATGCATGTATATAGCAGTAGTGGCTTATAATCTTCACATAAAGCTGTGAATGTTTAGCGATGAATGCATGTATATAGCAGTAGTGGCTTATAATCTTCACATAAAGCTGTGAATGTTTAGCGATGAATGCATGTATATAGCAGTAGCGGCTTACCATCTTCATTGAAAGCTGTGAGTATGTCAGCGGTGAATGCATGTTCATGTTAGTAGTGGCTCATAATCTTCATTGAAAGCCGCAGATGTTTCAGTGATGAATGCATGTTTATGTGAGTAGTGGCTTATAATCTTCATTGAAAGCTGCAAATGTTTCAGTGATGAATGCATGTGTATATCACTATTGGCTTATAATCTTCATTGAAAGCCGTGAATGTTTCAGTGATGAATGCATGTGTATGTCAGTAGTGGCTTATAATCTTCATGGAAAGCTGTGAATGTTTCAGTGATGAATGCATGTGTATGTCAGTAGTGGCTCATAATCTTCATGGAAAGCTGTGAATGTTTCAGTGGTGAATGCATGTGTATGTCAGTAGCGGCTCATAATCTTCATGGAAAGCTATGAATGTTTTCAGCGGTGAATGCATGTGTATGTCAGTAGTGGCTCATAATCTTCATGGAAGGCTATGAATGTTTCAGCGGTGAATGCATGTGTATGTTAGTAGTGGCTCATAATCTTCATGGAAAGCTATGAATGTTTCAGCAGTGAATGCATGTGTACGTTAGTAGTGGCTCATAATCTTCATGGAAAGCTATGAATGTTTCAGCACGGCCACATACCATGTTCTTTGAACGTCGCCCTTGGCGACCATGTGCCAGTGAATCTGGCACCTTCTCCCTGTCCATTGCTTCAGAGTTCCAGAAGCCCAGTGACACCATCAGTGAGTTGATGTGTATTGATGTGGAGGTGTGCCTGTGGATCTTTACATGCAAGTGTGTGTATGAACACGTTTTTTATGTGAGCGTGTGTGTGTGTGTATGTGTGTTTGAGATGTGTGTGTATATATGTAAATGTGTGTGTGTGTATATTGGAATGCATCATGGATATGATTCTTTTTTTTTCCTTTATTAAAATGATATTTGATTATTTAATCTTTTTTAAATGATATTTGATTATGTTTGATAGTACTTACGCATGTACGCTTTAATCACTTACACACATGCAGACATACAACGTGTGCACGCACACTCACACCCTGGTATTCATCACAGGCACACAGCACAGGTGTGTGCATGCATAAACACACACACACACTCACACACACACACACACACACACACACACACACACACACACACGAAAAATGTTTTCAGCTTGAACATAACCCTTCCAAACCTTTTGTACCATTTGTGTGCAGATGGTGTGGTGAAACAGATTGGCGACATGGACAGCATAGTGGACGTGGATGACGTGCGATACTTTGGGGCAGATAAGGGTGAGGGAGGGGAGGTGCAGGACATGGAGGGGGCCGTGTTGGCCACGCCCACTGACACCAGTCTATGGCTGCGTCTGGCATACAGCAAGCTCTCCAACCCAGCCAGGTACTGTATACTGGGGGGAATAGCTAGCCACACTCACTCCCGTTTATGTATGTATGAGGTTTACTGCAAGCTGAACAAACTTTTTTTTCATAATCTTTGATCAACTTATAGGTGAGTTGACAAGGGCACATAAAGAGGACAGTGCGTGAAGACTTTGGCATATGACAGTTCTTTCTTAGTCACTCTTATAAATTCAAGCTGTACCAACTTACTTTGTGTGTGGGGGGGAAAGAGGCAGTGGGGCTGCTACTGGCCACAGCCTACTGATGCCTATTTTTGTTTTGTTCGATTTGGAGCAAGCTTCACAGTCCTGCCAGCTACCATTAAGAATGGTGGGAGGGGGGAGGGGGATTAGAAGGTATGTAATGTGTTGTGACAGTCCTGAGACCCACCTGTGGCTATGTTGGGACCATGCCTGTAGCAAGTTGCAGGTGGTTGTAGCGATCTCTGGCTAGATGAGACCTACAGCAGGTTGTCTGGTCCTGCCAGGTACTGTGGATGTGTCTGGAGGAGAAGGGAGTTGAAGGGGGATAGGGGTCACTGCATATCCTAATGATTTTTCTTTTCTCTGTGTGTGTGTGTGTGTGTGTGTGCACGCACGGGAATGCATGTGTATGTGCACAGTGTGTGTGTGCGCGTGTGCGCGTGCGTGTGTGTGTGTGTATCCGTGAGTGAGTGAGTGAGAGCACAAGTGTGAGACCTGTGACATAACAGTATGATGGAAATCATTCAGAAGGCTAAAATGTAGCAGAAGCTGCTATTGGTTTTTGCAAGAGGGGTTGCATTATCTGATAAACATAATCTACACACGGTTCTGTTTACCCCTTTTTTATGAGGTTATCATTGTGATTATTGATCGTCAGCCATTACATTGTGATATTATATAATTGTGTCTGCGGTCTCTGGAAGCAGAGTCAGGGATATGTGTAGACAGCTGTTCCCCTGCAGTAGTTCTGTTTTTCTTGTTGATTTTTTTTTTCAATGTGTAATGCCCTTTTGATGTTCACATTTTCACAGCCAGTTATTATGTGTTCTGAAAGAGACTTAACATTTATTGGATATAAATGTTTTAGAAATGACGAGTTGTTGTCACAAAGAAAACAGAAAAATAAGAAAGGGTCAAATTACTATTATTTTTTGGTGTGTGTGTGTGTGTGCGTGTGTATGCATATATGTATGTGTGTGTGTTGCGTACAGATCCAGTGAGGAATGCCTAAACCAGGCATTGAATGTGCTATCCCGTGGGCTGGAAAGTAACAAGGACAGTTCGGCATTGTGGGTGCATTATCTGTCGCTGTTCCGACGCCACCCTGACTCTGAGACAGAGTTTGTGGATATGTGTGGGACGGCTTTGGCTTGTGCTCCATGCTACGATCTCTGGTGGCTGGTATGAAAAGTTTTAGCTTTTTCACAGTTGCATTTTTTAGTGATGAGAATAAGTGGATAGTTTCTTTTTAGTGTCAAATAGTTTTCAGAGTTTTTGGTTTTTATTTGTTTATAGACATTGTATTGCTTACACCCTCAGGTAGATCAGATGACTGAGACGTTTTTGATTCAAAGAGAGTTGCAGTAGATCAGCTGAGGGTGGAAATTCAGTACATATTTCCAGCTCAGAGAATGTTTTGCTTTTTTTTCCTGTGTGAAAAAGTTGTCTAGGATCTTACTGATTGGTTTGATGATGTTAGCCTGTGAAAACATTTTTTTGACTGAGCAGGGAAAATGTTTTTTTTCTCCATGTGATCAAAGAGAAGTTGTTAACCCTCTTCAGTATGCACTTACCTGAGCTTAGTTATGCCAAAAACCATCGGCAAAATAAGTAACTCTGTAATTTGAACATGGTTATCCAATTTAAAAATTAATTTAAAAAAGAGAGGAAAGGAAATAATGAAATGAAAATGATTTTTAAAAATTCCTACGAATATATATGTTGCTATATCATAAGTTTGAAGAATGTTACATGAGCCATTTACTCCGGGGGGAAAAAATCTTCTTCTTCAGAACTTTTTCCTGAATCATTGTTCATCATACCTGGAACCTCATCCCAGTCGAAATCTAGGTCACTCTAAGCTTTATTACCCAGCACTTTCACTAAGTCTTATGCTGTAAATCCTACAAATCACAGTATCTTCATCAGTAAATCTCACTATATAGAATGGTAGAAATCAAGGTAAGCCATGGTGAAAAACAGCATTTCGACCGCAAAACTTAAAAAATTCGTAACTCGAGAACCACGGCATGTATCGACTAGCGGTTTTTTTTGCAAACGGAAGTAAATGGCTACAGGAAGAAGGAAGTCATGTTCTTGCGAGACTTCCTTTTTTACGAGAAACATGGCGGTGCCCATTGTTGCCACGTGTTTTACTGGGGGCTGGCAGGCACTCAGCCTTTTGGCTGTGTGATTTCCGGTTGGGTGATAGCAGGTGCGTGCTTGTCAAGAGAGTATAAACAATGTGATTGTGTTTGGTTTCACATTTATTTGGCTTAATGAACGCAGAAAATTGTAACATCATTTTTGTTATGGTTTTGCTTGTGTTCTTTCTTCACTGTTATCAAAATATTTGCATACAGTGTTTTGCCCTGTCAGACTCCAATGCTGTTGAAGTTCAATTAAATGCACTGTGTCCGTCTTAGATTTGAGACCAAGATCGAAACAGAACATGTGTTTATAATCAAGTACAACTAGTTTATGGCTTCATGATCAAGCCACTGACAGTTGTTATTGTTGAGCATCAATTTATGTTTTATCTTTTTAGCAGTTATTACTAATATTGTAAGAAGTTGCAGAAAATATTGTTTCTCCTTTGTTTGCATTTCGACGATGAATAATCCTCAGTCCCTGTTGCCTCACATTTCTGCAGTTGGAAGCTGTAGTAAATCTTGTGTCTTTGTTGCCTTACATTTCTGCTAATGGACACTGTAGGAAATCGTGTTTTTTTTGTTGTGGTACATTTCAGTTGTTGGAAGCCAGTCCAGGGTTCAAGGCAAAGGACACAGTGTGCAACAAAACTCTTGAGTTCCTGAAAGAAAAAGGTCAGGTGACTAAGGAGGAAGAGAATCCAAAGAAGCCTTCCTTTGGCAGTGACAAAGTCTTGTCGCACCAGACTCTGGAGATGCTGCTGTACAAAGTTCAGCTCAACATCCAGTCTGGCCGCTTCAAGACTGCCCTCAACTTCTTACAGGTGTGTTCTGTGGATAGAGCTCAGGGTTTGGGGGTTTTTTCTTTGATTTTTTGTTGTTTTTGCTGTCTGAAATATTTTAGGTACTTGATTTTTTTTACCCTTACTGTGATGTCATAGTACTCCCTGACTGACATGGGCATCTTAGGTACATGAATACATGTATGTGGTACATTTACACACACAAAGACCCACATACAATCACACACACTTAGACCCACACTTAGACCCACATACATTCTCACACATGAAGACCCACATACATTCACACCCACGTAGACCCACAAAGTGAGACATGCACACATTGGCTCAAGCAATGGCAATCAAGTTACACAAAGTTTAAAATTAAAATTTGAGCCTTTTTTTTTTTTCTGTGTCTCTCATTTTCCATGCCCCTTCCATGGCATTATTCCACTGTACCAGCACCATACTCATGATACTGTCATAGCCCATCACTGGGAGACTGGAGGGGGCAGTGGATATCATCAGGTTGTCAAGGGGTATGATTCTGTCAAACCCATCAGTGGAACACTGGAGGGGGCAGAGGGTATCAGGTTGTCATGGGGTATGATTCTGTCATAGCCCATCACTGGGAGACTGGAGGGGGCAATGGGTATCAGGTTGTCATGGGGTATGATTCTGTCATAGCCCCTCACCGGGAGACTGGAGGGGGCAATGGGTATCAGGTTGTCATGGGGTATGATTCTGTCATAGCCATCACTGGGAGACTGGAGGGGGCAGTGGGTATCAGGTTGTCATGGGGTATTATACTGTCATAGCCCATCACTGGGAGACTGGAGGGGGGGCAGTGGGTATCAGGTTGTCATGGGGTATTATACTGTCATAGCCCATCACTGGGAGACTGGAGGGGGCAGTGGGTATCAGGTTGTCATGGGGTATGATTCTGTCATAGCCCATCACTGGGAGACTGGAGGGGGCAATGGGTATCAGGTTGTCATGGGGTATGATTCTGTCATCATAGCCCATCACTGGGAGACTGGAGGGGGCAGTGGGTATCAGGTTGTCAAGGGGTATTATACTGTCATAGCCCATCAGTGGAACACTGGAGGGGGCAATGGGTATCAGGTTGTCATGGGGTATGATACTGTCATAGCCCATCACTGGGAGACTGGAGGGGGCAGTGGGTATCAGGTTGTCAAGGGGTATGATTCTGTCATAGCCCATCACTGGGAGACTGGAGGGGGCAGTGGGTATCAGGTTGTCATGGGGTATGATTCTGTCATAGCCCATCACTGGGAGACTGGAGGGGGCAGTGGGTATCAGGTTGTCATGGGGTATGATTCTGTCATAGCCCATCACTGGAACACTGGAGGGGGCAGTGGGTATCAGGTTGTCATGGGGTATGATTCTGTCATCATAGCCCATCACTGGGAGACTGGAGGGGGCAGTGGGTATCAGGTTGTCATGGGGTATTATACTGTCATAGCCCATCACTGGGGAGACTGGAGGGGGCAGTGGGTATCAGGTTGTCATGGGGTATGATTCTGTCATAGCCCATCACTGGAACACTGGAGGGGGCAGTGGGTATCAGGTTGTCATGGGGTATGATTCTGTCATCATAGCCCATCACTGGGAGACTGGAGGGGGCAGTGGGTATCAGGTTGTCATGGGGTATTATACTGTCATAGCCCATCACTGGGAGACTGGAGGGGGCAATGTGTATTAGGATTTCATGGGGTAATCCACCAGAAGAGATGCTGCATTGCTGCCGAGTCATTGTGATGGTGTTTTGTGGTGCTTGTTCTGACCCTATGTACAAAGAAAAATTGCATGCTGTGCTTCCCATGTGGTGCTATGATAGTTTTGTCAGTTTTGTCAGTGAGCCAGCATGAGTGTCCCACTCTGGAAGGTATCTTTATTTTGGCGTCATATACAATACCCTGTCAGACCATAGCATTCTACGGCAGTTAGTCAGCTCTGCCAGGCCAAAGTTTTTGTGGCAAATGCAGTAATAGACAGTCATGTGACGCCCATCCTACTTCCGCCGAAGGCAGAAGCCGGTGTCAGCTTCCTGTACCTCATCCATCTTCAGCCTGTCGCCCAAGCAAGATAAGTCTTGTGCTCTGTCTCGCCTATACCTGCCTTTGTGTAAAGATTGCTTGTGTTTTGCTTCTGTACTTGTTCACTTGTGGCTTGCGCTAAACCCTAAGTACACTTGCCCGTTTGAGGCTCTTGGTGGGCTAGCATTTCAATGATTTCTTTCTTCCACACTCGTCATGACTCTCGCGACTTCATGCGATCATCGTGTTGCTTCTCGCAACTTTCACCGATCGTCGTTTTGCTCTCGTGATTTGTCTTGTCCGTGCAAGTTTCATTGGCACTGTCTCGGATCTACATTTCCTGCACTATTTCCTTGCTCACGCGCTAGTATTTTCTATTCGACGATCGTGCACTTGCTGGCCTCATCCGCCATCTTCCCTTGCCGGTCGTGTTTTTCCCATCTTATCACCTCACCGGCCTCGTACATCGCACTGGGTTTCGTGTATGAAGTTTACCATACTCATACTGGGTTTAGTGTACGAAGATTTGTCGTACTAGTACACTCAGATCGAGATCAGTATACGAAGTTTTTGTACTAGTACACGCTGATCGAGATTTTGATCTAGCGTTACTCAGCATTTCTCACAGGGTTCACACAGGGCCCTAAAAGACCCTAACCTTTTTAGACAAAAAATAGGGGCCCCCTAAAAGGCCTTAAAAATCAAAGTGAAGAGGCTGGAGGTCCTAAAAGGCCCTAAAACCAGAAACAGCCTCAAAAAAAAAATCTTTAAAAAAAAAAAACTTGTGAAACAACAACAAAAAAAACAAAGAAGAATGATTAGAGAAGAAAAAAAAAAAACGATTTTCATAAAAGGTAAATGCCGAATCAGCACCGATCGATCATGGACTGTAAAGTCGTTCAAGGGAAGTAACACAACAAAGTAACTGTACTGTCCGCCGTCTTGGACTTCCAGTGTGTTGAAGGAAGCAACAAAATTTGACATTTTATTGAGAGTTTCTTGAATAGATTTCGTCAGTTTCACTCAGAGACATGGGGAAGTGTGTTTTCCAAGATCTGTGGCTTGAGAATCTGAATATGAACTCTGGCTTTGCCGAGATAACTTTGACAAATATCGGTTCTGTTGTAGTTTTGTGTAAGAAGGGGTTTCAGTTTGGGAAAATGGGTGAAAAAGCCCTTCAAACTCACCAAAAAGGGAAGAAACATTCAGACTTGGAGAAGGTGAGTGCTACAGTGGCAGTGTCCTTAAATAATTTTTTTTGAAAAGATCGTGACAGTGTGCAAGCCTCAAGTAGTACTAGTAAATCAACAAGTTTTTGCTTTGAAAACCACGTGGTTGCTGGTCCTTATTCTAAAGTTCTAGTGCTTCTAGTTACTTTGAGTGTATTCTGAGTGTATACCCCGTGTATAGTTAAGTGTATGCTGAATCACTGGACTGTTCTCTCTTTCAACCAGAGGCAGTGTGTGCTAGTCAATCAGGACAAGGCAGCTGTCAGTCAGGTGGAAAAAAGCATAGGCCTACGTTTTACTTCATCTTGTGACTTGTATTCCTAAGACTTCCGCCTTGTGTGTGCAGCAAGAACACTATGTTTACTCTAGCCATTGTAAAAGATTTCTTTGTTTTCATACGGACATGGAATAGATGAGATTCATAGCAGAAAGTGATTAAGTGCTTGCTGAATGGAGGTCTGTATTTGAGAAAATGGCATCTGTGGGAGGCAATGGTGAGCACTTTTCAGCATTTTCGTGTGCCCTGATGGACCTTTTTTTTTTTTTTTTTTTAAATTTTAGGCCCTAAAAAAGGCCCTAAAAGGCCCTACATTTTTTTTTCTTGAAAGTCTGTATGAACCCTGTGGCAGAGCAGACTAACTGCCATTGAATGCTATGGTCTGACATGGTAAGTATACTAGTCAAACAGGGAGTATAATACAAACTCCCCATTTTGTTTTGATATATATGTCTGTGTATGTGTGTAGGTATGGGTGTGTGTCTGTCTGTGAGAGAGAGAGAGAGAGAGAGTGTGTGTGTGTAATGTTGATGAAGAAGAATGATTACGATGAAGCTGTTGATTTCCAGTTTGGTCTGAAACAGCATGAGAAGGATATACCCTGTCTTTCCTTTCACAGTATATCCTGGCATCAGCCAGGCTTATGGAATAAAGAGTAATGTGAAATGTTTGTCAGAAATTCAAGCTATAGTCTCACAGACACAATTGTTAAGTGGATGATATTCATCTGTGTTATCCCAGCCCTTGAATTTGAGCCCGCAGCATGTCACAATTCTTGGTAGGAGCCAGTGGGGGACTGAGAAATCCCACATGTTTTACCTCCGTTGGCATCCAGGCCCACAGTTTTCAGCCTGTAACCCACAGTGCAAGGCACGGCACGATTTTGGCTTGTTTAAAACCTCTCCTGTGTATCCTTGCATTCAGGCCACTCCTTTTACACCCAGTCTTATCTTTTAGAAGGTGAAGAAGAAAATCTGTGGTGCAATCCACGTCATGTACCATTCACAATGAAACACATTCTTTTAGAATTTTGGGACTTTCATGATGTGGGACATAAACACTTCTCAGCAGACTCCTTGAAAACCTTGTTCAGAGATGTCCCACTTGATGGGATCTTTCAGTTTCTGAAAGAGAGCAACATTTTTCATCTGATGACATTGGAAATAATTGAAGAAAGTTTTTTTTTCACAAAAATTTCAGGGTGTGTTTTTTTGAAGGTGTATTTTAAAGGAATATGATTTTTTTTTTCTCTCTTTTTTTTTTGAATGACTTGTGAGTTGACTTCAGTGTGGTGACAGCCTTGATATGGCCCTTTGTGGTTGGCCGGGCTATGAGCTACATTCCCTTACCTTACCTTGTCAAACACTTAACAGTGACATGTCACAAACGACAGACGTATGCTGGAAGCTACAAGTGTCTGCTGTTTTATCATGTGCCTTTGCTGGGTGTGTCCAGGCGGTGGTGGGTATTCGCGACAACAGCCACAGAGAGAAACAGCTGGTCAGGCTACTGACCCACGGGGACCAGTGCGTGGTGTGGATGTGTCTGGCTCACCTGGTGGAATTCCAGTCCCTGCCCAGCTCCCTGTACGATCCCGCCAACCAGAACCCTGGGAGAATCAAATCTAAGGTAGGCTGCTGTTAGTGGGAGCTGCTGTTGGAAGTTAGAAGGATTTCATGGAGCTTAGAATGGCTTTTAACTCTTTATTACATTGTTTCTAAAAAGAAAAGTGGCAAAATCTGCATTTATCCAGTTGAACTCTTCTGTTTGAAGTACGGAAAGGTAACTTTCTCACACCTCCATGTACACGTGGGTGTGCTACTTTGAGAAAGATGCTTTTTGGTACTTCATGCAGAAGAATACTTTGGGGGTTAGGTGTAAATTTTGCTGGAAAAGTTTGTTTTTAAGAAACAAAGGAGCAAAAATTCCAGAGAAAAGATTTCAGTCTTCTAGGTGTCAGTTGACCCTGTGCTGACCAGGTAAGGGCTGTATCTGTATTGAACAGTCTTTTTTTTTCACCAGTGATGAGTCGACCATCCAAATTTTGTTGCATGGCTGCCTGAGTTTAGATTTTTTTAAGAGTGTTAACATTTGATGTTTATCAGTGTTGATTTGGCAAGGGAAAGGGGGGGGGGGGAGGCAGATTACTTTGCTCCTGCTGGTAATACTCTGATAACCAACATGACGGTGTGCCATGTTCCGTATCAGGACCGCCTGTACATTCCCTGGCAGAGCAGGCCCAGCCTATCCACCGCCATTGAACCCTTGCTGCAGTACATGGCTCAGGCGGTGACGCTGGACCTGGACAAGCCTCTGGATGACTGCACCTCTCCCCAGTACGTCCTGGCAGTGCAAAACCTGGCCACTCTCCTCTGCACCCAGGGAAGGTATGATGTGCCCTGGTCTTTCTCTGTGTGTGGGCTTCAGCTTGGTTTTCTCACTGTAACACTTGTAGTCAGATGTCTATCACACCCAAGGAAGGTACAATGTGTCGTGGGCTTTCTCTGTGTGTGTGGGTTTCAGCTTGGTTTTCTCACTGTAACACTT
>JADBJO010001085.1:415000-477500 GCA_016801955.1 Conus betulinus
CCAGGCCGTTTGTAACCGACAAGGGTATCTACCTCTGGCTTTGTTTCTGGTGAGCCCTTTTATGGGTTTCAGTGTGGTGTGTGTGTGTGTGTGTGTGCGTGTGTGTGTGTGTGTGTGAGAGAGAGAGAGAGAGAGAGAGAGAGGCGTGCCAGACTGTCTGTGACAGACACTGGCTTTGTTTCTGGTGAGCCATTTTCTGGGTATGGTTGTTGGTGTGTGTGTGTATTGTTTTGTGTGAGAGAGAGAGAGAGAGAGGCCAGGCCATTTGTGACAGACAGGGGCATCTACCACTGGCTTTGTTTTTGGTGAACTATTTTTCTGGGTTTTTGATTGTTGGTGTGTGTGTGTGTGTGTGTGTGTGAAAGACAGAGAGAGGATATATGCGTCAAGTCATACTCTGATTTGATCTCTTAACGTGAGACACGGTGTTAGATGAATGTGTACATCCATGTCTGTAAGTTAAAGTATGCATTTTGGCTAAAAACTCCCCTCGTGTGAATGATGGGGGATGAGAAATATTGGTAAACTCGTCGTTTTGAGATGAAAAAAAAAAGGTTCATATTGAACTGCTGACAAAATTAGTCTGTCATAATTGGGTTTAAAATAGAGTGGAATAGTATGCAGAAGTCCTTTTTGAAAATGGACAGAGAGGGAGGCTGATTCTGGAATCAGAGCTTGGACAGCTCATTGGCTGGCTTCTCATTTCTGGAATACCTCTGACTTTTCTTCAAGACCATTGGTTCACATCTGTTACATGATGGTGTGGGCCGGTGAGCTGTGGCTGGCTGTAGAAAGAGGGGGGGGGGGGGGGGGGGGGGGAGAGAAAAATACTAATGACTGTGGTGTGGTGGTTGTGTCAGCTTGCTGCAGGAGCTGCAGGGGGAGACAGGGGAGGTAATCAACACGTACGAGCTGGCCTTGTCGGCCACCACGGGGGCCGCCGACCTCAGCCAGCTGTGGAAATGGTGAGGGACCAGATGTTGACAGCTGCACCATCTGCTCTGAAACGCGTCATGCTTGTTTTTTTTTTTCCCTAAAGCCTCGCCAGAAAATCCGGCACAACTCATTGAAGACTTGTCCCATTTTTAGTCCTAGTAATACATGCACATTCTGTTGAGAGCCCTTAGGGAGTTTTTTTTTTAGATCAGTGTGTAAGAGTTGTCTGTTGTCTGTAGAAAGATGTCGGTGAATTGTTGCAACTTGCATCTTGTTTTGCAGCAGTCACCTGACAATGGCATAAATTTTGCTTCCTTTTCATGTTATAATGCAGACAGTGCACTGCTCAGACACAGTAGTTGACAGCTTTGATGTATTTGTGGGGATGCTGGGGATTCTTCAGTGCAAAGAACTCCTCCATCCACACCCTCTCTTCTGGAAGTTCTGTGTTAGTAGATTCCTTTTTTTCTGTCTCTTCTGACTCTGCCTTTTTTGTTTTTTTTAGATATGAATGTTTGTCTGTCTGTACTATCATCTACTGTTTTTCTGCTTTTTATGGACTAATTTGCTGTTTTTGTTTAGGAAACTGCACATGCTTTGTAGTCTAGCAATCTGAACTGTGTTCCAAGTTTCCATCCTACAAAAGAGTTTTCACAGACGGTTCCAATCTGAGGAGGGAGTTGCCTCTGCTGTGTTTTGTGCAGCAGATCCCCCTCAGAGATGTACCAAACACATTCCAACAGACAGCTCCATCTACACTTCAGAGCTGACAGCCTTGGTCCTGGCACTTCAGATGATCTGCAAATTGAAACAGAAAGATTTCCTCATTTTATCAGACTCCCTTTCTGCTTTGGAGGCCATTGACGGCCATATTCTCAAGCACCCTCAGCTGCTGAAAGTTTTTAATTATACACCTCTTTAAAAACAAATGTATATGACATAGTTTTTGATTGGTTTCCCAGCCATGTGGGTATTCAAGGATATGAGATGGTTGATCAACTTGCCAAGAATGACGAAAAGTTAAATTGAGCAGGTTGTCTATTCCTCACACTGGTCTGAAACCCCAAAACACAGGCCTATGTCAAAGACCTCTGGCAAGAGGAATGGACGTTGCAGATGGATAATAAACTATTTAAAATCGTCCAAACCTGAAAGAGTTTTTGCCATTTTCCTGAGGTGGCCATAAAGAAGAAACAGTCCTGTGCCGCTTGCACACAGGCCACTCGTTTTACACCCATTCTTATCTTTTAAAAGGTGAAGAAGCTCCGTGGTGCATTCAGTGTCATGTTCCACTCACAGTGAAACATGTTCTTTTAGAGTGTTGGGACTTGCACAATGTGAGACATAAACACTTTTAGGCAGACTCCACGAAAACCCTGTTCAGAGATGTCCCTCTTGACGTGATCTGTGAGTTTCTAAAGAGATTAACATTTTTCATCTGATCTAAGATTTTACGGAAGAAAAGATTTTTAGCGAAGTTTCTAGTGTGTTTTTAGAGGATGTATTTTAAAGAGATGTGTGAAGTTTTTTTTTTTTTTCTTTTTGGATGACTGGTGAGTTGATTTAATGTGGTGACAGCCCTTTGCGGTCGGCTGGGCTATAAGCAACATTACCTTACCTATGGCAAGCCAGCTGGTTTTTTCTTTTTTTTTTCCCTGTTAGATTGTAATCTGGCAGTTAGGTAGTGAAAATTGTTGACACTGTCTAGAATGGACTCTGGCTGTCCAATGTGCATTGTCTGTTTGGCCATTGTGGTCATTTTTTTTTCGTTTTTCTCTCATTACTTTTAACCATTTTGTGATGAATGTGGGACAAGACTATTATGGAGAATTACTGTTGTTCTCAGCTCAGTCCAATTGTCTATGCCACAGGATATCAGTGGTTGGACTGTCATGTCATTTACTGTTTTTATTGTTGGTTTCTTTCTCAGAATACTTTTTTTCTCTTTCCCAGTCTTTCTTTCTGCGTACGTAGGCTGATACTCCTGCGGACACTGCCTGTATAGACAGGCAGTGGAGTTTTGTGTGTATGACCGTTTTTTCCCGCCATTAAGGCATCCATACTCCATCTTCGGGAAAGGTGCATGCTATGTGTAATGTGACATCCATACCAACGGCCGAACTGGTCTTCTCTTCCGAAAGTTGGTAATGGGATTTTACATGCGTGCAAGATAATGTGCATGCGTTCACACACGGAACCTCGGTTTATAGTCTCATTTGAAGGACTGTATGGGAAATGGAGTCAGAAACCATTGTTAGCTCCAAGGAAAAATCCCCCTGTACGGAAATTTGAACCCGCAACCCCAGACGTGAGTCTGGCGCTCTAACCAACTGAGCTATTCCCGCCCCTTTCTTTCTCAGTGATCTGGTTTCGCTTTTGATGTGATTGTTTTCCTCTGTGAGCTTAACAATCCTGTATAGGTAGCTTCATGTTAGGCTGGGCTGTATTGCATGTAACCCTTGAAAAAAAAGATAGTTGCATGACTTTGCTTTGCTCAGTTAGGCCTCTTCAGTTTGGGATAGTCAAGGTCACAGTTTTGGGGGTTGTCATAGAGGAGATGGCAAGATGAATGTTGTGTTGGACAGAAGGATTGTACTATCACAGACAGCTAAGGAATGTACAGTCACAGACTGCTAAGGCCTGTACAGCCACAGACAGCTAAGGCCTGTACAGCCACAGACAGCTAAGGAATGTACGATCACAGACAGCTAAGGAATGTACAATCACAGACAGCTTAGGAATGTACAATCACAGACAGCTAAGGAATGAATATAATAATCACAGACAGCTTAGGAATGTACGATCACAGACAGCTAAGGCCTGTACAGCCACAGACAGCTAAGGAATGTACAATCACAGACAGCTAAGGAATGTACGATCACAGACAGCTAAGGAATGTACAGCCACAGACAGCTAAGGATTTATGATCACAGACACCAAAGGATTGTACGATCACAGACATGTAAGAATTGTACAATCACAGGCACATAAGGATTGTATGATCACAGACAGCTAAGGATTGTAGGATCGCAGACTGCTAAGGATTGTGCAGTCACAGACAGCTAAGGATTGTATGATCACAGACAGCTAAGGATTGTACGATCAGACAGCTAAGGATTGTACAGTCTTACACAGCTAAGGATTGTACGATCACAGACGGCTAAGGATTGTACAATCACACAGGCATGGGACTGTTGTTTGAAGGTCACCTTTATGAGCAGTGTGGGACAGTTTGGTTTCTGAAATGCTGCCTTCTTTTCTGCCATCAGCTATGTGCAGTTCCTGTACCGTCAGCACTGCAGCGCCCCCACCCCACATCTCCCACAATGCACTGCAGCAGCTGCAGGAAGCCCTGATGCGCAGCGTCACCACAGCACCCACCCTGCTACCGGACCCCTTTCCTCGGCAGTTCCAGCCGCAGCCTGAGAGGTGGCGGGACTTGAGTCACGTGACGTCACTGGTGGAGTTCTACGTGGAACTGTTGTCACCTGATGTAGTGGCCTCCGCTCTCCACACCTTCTGCGACCTGATGCCAGACAACATTGCACTGATCACCAGGTGAGTGAGGGTTTTTTTTCAGGGAGAAATTGACTTGTGTCTGTTGATCAGTTTGTATGATGTCATACATGTATTGTGTCACACTGTTCGCAAGGATTGGTTACTTTGCTTGCCATGATTGGCCAAAATGTCATGGCTGACGCAGACCTGATACATTGCAGACTGTCTTGCACTTCCAGTGGCAGCCGCATCGGTCCTTTCATTCTGTGATAAAGTGCTGAATAAGACACAGTCATATCAGATTTTTTGCCACATCTCTCCTGAGCTTCTTCAGATACATGTTGTTCCCTTCTTTTGCTCACCTCTCTCTTTGATAGCCATCTTTGCACTTCAAACTCCAGTGCAGCTCAATTTTTTTTTTTTCCTCTGCCACTGTTTTGTGTTTCCTCCCCCAATGGATAGAGCCAAAGTTGAAAGGTGGATGCAGAAGTCGTGCCCAAAACAATATAATTCCTTCATGGACGTAAACAGCAGTGTGAAGAGAGAGGCTTGACAGACAGTCCCATGTGTTGGCAGATGTGTGGAGATGGCCGTGGAGGACGGACAGATACGCCGAGCCCGCAGTCTCTGTGCTAGCGCCATCTACGATAAAGTGGCCAATCTGCACTTGTGGAAGCTGTGAGTTGTCTCTGTGTGTGTGTGTGTGTGTGTGTGTGTTGTCAGCCTGTGGTGAGGAGGGACAGGGGGTTGGGCTGGGCTGGTTCAGGGCAGTGGCAGCTGCTTTTGGGATGGGTGGTTTTGCAGGCTGAAGCTGTGTGTGTGTGTGTGTGTGTGTAACTCAGCTATGTTATCCTGCATGTGTGCAACTGTGTTTATGAATGATTAAGAGAAGTGAAGATTGGTTCAGTAGTTCAGGATTTGAGGCAGATGGTTTATTATGTGTTTGTGTCTTTAATAAGCAATCCCATGTCATTTTTCAGTCGGGTGCATGGTTTATCATGTGTCTGTGTCTTTTAATAAACAATCCCATGTCATTTTTCAGTCCAGGATTTTGTATGAGATGGCTAACCTTGGTGTTTACGTATGAAACAGAATGAAATCAAAGTTCTTGTCAGCTGTCGAGCCCAGTTTCTTGTGCATTCTTGCTCATTTATTATCTGATTTCAAAGAAGATGGCAGTAACTATTCTGGAAAGTCTGTGGCTCCCCGTGCAAAACCTGCATGGAAATATCTACTTTCATTGTGAATGATTTGGTGTGTAATGTCTTGCCGGCTTTCACCTAATAAAAACTGTTTGGCGTCATATACTATACCCTGTCAGACTATAGCATTCTACGGCAGTTAGTCAGCTCTGCCAGGCCGAATTTTTTTTGTGGCTAATGCAGTAATAAGACAGTCATGTGACACCCACCCTACTTCCGCTGAAGGAAGAAGCCGGTGTGTCAGCTTCCTGTACCCTGTTCACCTTCGCCCTGTCGCCCAAGCAAGATAAGTCTTGTGCTCTGTCTCGCCTATACTTCTGCCTTTGTGTAAAGATTGCATGTGTCTTGCTTCTTTACTTGTTCACTTGTGGCTTGCGCTAAACCCTTAGTACACTTGACGTGTGAGGCTTTTGGTGGCTAGCATTTTATTTAATTTCACGCTCGTCATGAGCCTTGCGGCTTTGTTCGATCGCCGTTTTTCCCCTCGCATTGTTGGCTCTCGCGAGTTTTTTTTTCTGCCCAATTTTGATAGGCTGAGTTTCGGGGTTCGTCATTGCCTTTCGGTAACTCAGCCAACACCCTCTTAACCGCCCTTTGGCGCGTCTTTTATTTTTCCACGCGCGCTCTTTATTTCTTTCCATGACCGAACACTCGCCAACCCTCAGATGCTCCGCCTTCATGCCTGGCTCCTGTGCCAACCCCACTGCGAGCACCTGCCTCTACCTCCAGGAGGGACAGATCCCAGTCCGTCCTAGACATCCTCGAAGGGGCGGGGGCCTCTCAGGACCTTCAGGACCTCGCGACGGCCTCTTGCAGGGCCAGCACAGAGTCCTTCTATGATTACCGGTGGGAGAGATGGGTCTCTTGGTGCTCAGAAAAAACTCTGTTCCACATGACCACCCTTCCAATATCCAGATAGGAAATTTTCTATCTCACCTATCCTACTCCCGCAAGCTCTCGGTTAGCTCCATACGGGGCTACAAGTAGGCCATCTGCATGACTATCAGCCAACTTGGCACTTCCTCCTTTGAGAATGACTTCCTTCTCAGAGAAATCTCTAGGGAGGGTAGCTCTACGCGAGTCCCAGTCGCCTAGGCGCACCCCTTTGGGACCTCTTTATCGTCCTTGACGCTCTCAGAAAATCCCCCTTCGAGCCCTGTCGCCACTTTGCCCTTTGGCCTTCTTTCCATGAAGACCACCTTTCTCCTCGCTCTGGCTTCGGCCAGAAGGCGAAGTGAGATCCACGCTATCAGCGGGAACCCCAGAGACATTGCCTTCCACAGGGACGGCTCTGTCTCCCTCAAATTTCCTTCCCGAATTCTTGGCTAAGAATCAGGAACCGGGCACTCCCTCCCCATCCCTCGTCATCATCACCCACTGGCAGATATCCTAGGAAGCAGGGAAAGTGGGGGAGACATGGACTTGTGCCCTTCCAGGTGTCTCCGATACTACTGGGAACGTTCGCGCCCCAGGCGCTCCTCCCAGGGACGTCTGCTTATTTTATCAACCTGAACAATAAGAAAGACATCTCGGTTGGCGCCATCTCTAGGTGGCTCTCTCAGACGGTGAGATCTGCATACGCCCAGGCGTCCAAGGATCTCTCCGTCTTATCCCCCTGGGCACATGAGGTCAGAGCCCTGGCGGCTTCTGCAGCATTCCAGCACTGTGTCCCCATGCGCCATCCTTGAGGCAGCCTTCTGGCGTTTCGGAAAATCCCTTTATAAGCTTTTATTTAAGGGACATCCGCATGACCAGGGCTGACGGTTCTAAAGGGATCTCCTTTGTGGCGGCTAATTCAGCCATATCGGTTACCCCAAGAACCACTAGGGCACGCGCCCCTCCGCCTATTCCTGTAATGTATTCCTGAGCCTACTAAATGTAAATGGTCTGACAGGGTATAGTATATGACGCCAAAATGGGGAGTTTTGTATTACTCCCTGTTCGGCTAGTATACTTACTCTGTCAGACTCTATTGCCCGTCCTACCTTCCCCTCTAGCGCCAGGGTTCTCGGGGTTACCTTGCGCGCAGGCCTCACTAAATGAGGTACAGGAAGCTGACACCGGTTTCTTCCTTCGGCGGAAGTAGGGTGAGCGTCGCGTGACTATCTTATTACTGCATTAGCCACAAAAAATTCGGCCTGGCAGAGCTGACTAACTGCCGTAGAATGCTATGGTCTGACAGGGTAAGTATACTAGCCAAACAGGGAGTATAATAAAAACTCCCCATTTATTCACACATACACGGAGTGGATTCTGGATGGCGGTATGATTGGAAAAAAATGGAAGTGCCTGAAAGTGGCAGACCGTACAGAGCACAGACACCTGGTGGACCTTGTTTCTGTATTGCAGGGCTTTGGCGTTGGCTCATCAGGATGGAACGCCCAGAGAGGTAGGACAGTGTGGTGTGTGTCGCTGTTGGTACTCGCTTAGGGTTATCGGTTTCCTTTGGTAGTGGTGCATTGTCTCGAACAGTCCATTGAAAGATGACAAAAGATGGCAGACAGACACATCTTCAGTGAGAAGTTGGTGTGGATGATTAACCTTATTGGGACTTTGTGATTGAATCAACTGAAGATAGCATAAGATGGTGGACAGATCTTCAATGAGAAGTTTGTGAGGATGATTATTAATCCCATTGGAACTTTGTCAGGCA
The DNA here is from genome assembly GCA_016801955.1 of Conus betulinus. Classification (NCBI taxonomy): domain Eukaryota; kingdom Metazoa; phylum Mollusca; class Gastropoda; order Neogastropoda; family Conidae; genus Conus; species Conus betulinus. The sequence goes on from JADBJO010001085.1 coordinate 423,290, forward strand.
AAGATGATGATGTTTTGTGAAAGTGAATCCGTACCTACTACTTTCCAGTATTCTCCAATTGTTTGGAACTGTGAGTACAACACTGTGATACATTACTGATGATGGCATTCATGTCATAAAAGAAAACCATCAGTTGAAAATCTATTTGACACAAGACATAAAAAGTTTACAGTTTGCTCTTTTCCTTTTAGTTGATATTTATGCAGTTTTGTATTCTTTTGTACATTTCATTTCTCTGTTTTTTCTTCTCTTTTTTTTAAGTAATGGTTCCCTTAGCATCATAACCTAGTAAGAAAAAAGTTAACTTTAAGTATATACATTCAAAAGTAGTGAAATGATTCAAGATTATTTGAGATTAGATCATGTTTGACCAGTCTGGAAATGTTAAGATGTCTTTTAAAGAAACACATTTGTGTGAAACATTGTTGGCTTTTTGGGTTGGAGTTGTTGTGTTACCATTTCTTTTTGTCTGAGTTCTTCCTGTGTGTGATTGAAATGAATCTGTGGTTGGTATTAGGACAGGTGAGTATATATATATATATATTTTTTTTAAGAAGTCTCTTTTCCCTTTATGTACTTTAATGTGAACATTTTGGGTTTAGCTTTGTTGAATGTTGCTGTGACAACTCATAAACAATTGTGGGAGGACATTATTTGTCATTGGTGTGTTGACATTTCATTGGAGTTTAAACACACATAACTTTACAATAGCAACCTGGACTTTAGAAACTATAAAAATCTCAAACTTTTGCTCTGCTCAAAGACATGTTAGCAAGGCAGTATTTATTTGGATTAATTATACCATTTCTAGTCATATGTGTGGACATGGGTTGTTCATGCCATGCATGTGCTTGTACGTGCTTCTGCATGCACACACACTGAGCCTACTTTTCCTGACATGCAGGCACACACACTGAGCCTACTTTTCCTGACGTGCATACACTGAGCCTACTTTTCCTGACATGCAGGCACACACACTGAGCCTACTTTTCCTGACGTGCATGCAGACACACTGAGCCTACTTTTCCTGACATGCAGGCACACACACTGAGCCTACTTTTCCTGACGTGCAGGCACACACACTGAGCCTACTTTTCCTGACGTGCAGGCACACACACTGAGCCTACTTTTCCTGACACACACACACTGAGCCTACTTTTCCTGACGTGCATGCACACACACTGAGCCAACTTTTCCTGACATGCAGGCACACACACTGAGCCTACTTTTCCTGACACACACACTGAGCCTACTTTTCCTGACACACACACACTGAGCCTACTTTTCCTGACGTGCATGCACACACACTGAGCCTACTTTTCCTGATACACACACACTGAGCCTACTTTTCCTGACGTGCATGCACACACACTGAGCCTACTTTTCCTGACGTGCAGGCACACACTGAGCCTATTTTTCCTGACGTGCAGGCACACACACTGAGCCTACTTTTCCTGACGTGCATGCACACACACTGAGCCTACTTTTCCTGACATGCATGCACACACACTGAGCCTATTTTTCCTGACATGCAGGCACACACACTGAGCCTACTTTTCCTGACACACACACTGAGCCTACTTTTCCTGACATGCAGGCACACACACTGAGCCTACTTTTCCTGACGTGCATGCACACACACTGAGCCTACTTTCCTGACGTGCAGGCACACACACTGAGCCTACTTTTCCTGACGTGCATGCACACACACTGAGCCTACTTTTCCTGACGTGCAGGCACACACACTGAGCCTACTTTTCCTGACGTGCATGCACACACACTGAACCTACTTTTCCTGAGGTGCATGCACACACACTGAGCCTACTTTTCCTGACATGCAGGCACACATTTCTCTGTTCCTTGTGTCTCTCTCTTCTCTTTCTCTCTCTTTTCTCTTTTTTTCTCTCTTTCTCTTTTTCTTCTATTTTCACACAGAACATGACTTGTGCTCAAAGTTGTACCTGTTTCTCTGTTTTCTTACTCTTTTTTTTTTCTCCCATGCAGAAGAGGGCTTATCAAATGTTTCTAACTGTATGTATCCTCTCTCTCTGTCTCTGTTCTCTCTCTCTTTTTCTCTTAACCTCTCTCCAGAAGATGACTTATCTACTGCATCTAGTCACACCTGTTTCTTTATTCTTGTAACTCTCTGTGTCTCTGTCTCCTGTTCTCTGTCTCTCCCTCCCTCTCTCCATCGCTGTGTCTTTGTTCCCACAGAAGATGACTTCCAGCAGCTTTCCCTCTCTGGTTGGTGGATTTCTGTCCACCAGTTGCTTGGTCTTTGGATGCAACAGCCAGAGCTCCCAACCAGCCCGCTTGCCGTGGAATTTGTTATGCTCAAATGCACGTCATTCTGCTAGTTAGCTTGACATCCAAAAATTTTTTGCTCGCCAAAAAAAAAAAAAAAAAAAAAAAAAAAGTTTGTTTGCAGAGTTTGCACATCTGCCACTCATATAGCCAAAAGCTGTTTGGAAACTTACTTCTGGTTCAGCTTGTTCGGCCACCATCATGTCGAAATGACCTTGCTGGACCCAATTTATCCTGAGGCAGAAAAGAAGAAAAAGAAATTAGATCTGCCATGCAGCTTTGCAGATTCAGTTAGTTTTCTGCTGTCATGATGGGATTGCTGCTGATCCCAGTCAACAGTTCGGCCTGTGGAAGAGTTCAGCCTTGTCAGGAAGAACCGTTCAGATTTTCGTCCCTCCTTGGGTCAAGACACTACAGAGGCACGGATGATCCTGAAGTGCAAAAAGAAACTAAGGCATAAGATGAAGCTTCATGACTGTGTGCTTCAAAAATGTAAAAGAGCAACAGTGTATTGGCTGCAACAGTGATTGGATGAAAGCACCTGACAAAAGGATAGAAAATAAAACGTCAGAAATGTTGTCGTTTTGTTTTAGGAGTGACAGCATAATTTATGTATTCCTCTCAACTGTCAGAATTTCCTGTGTTTTCAGAAATATTCCTCGCTAGTCCTTTCTGAGGTTGGCAGCTCTGAACAGCAGGCATTGTTTGAAGATTCCTTGGATGTGATGAAGATAGACATAGACGACTTTAACCCTCTTGCATTTGTTTCGCCCTTATCCAGCCGCTCTGTTTGTCTTCCCTGGTGTTCGTACCGGCTGCACATGCAGCGTTACTTTCCCTCACACACTGCCACCTTGGTTTAAGTCAAGGCTGACTTTCCCTCACACACTGCCACCTTGGTTTAAGTCAAGGCTGGCCAGAAGAAATGGGCATCCCTGAGAGGTGTCCCATGAAATCTTAGCAGTAGTATGGGGTGTGGGAAGCAATTCATTCACACAGACTAGGGTCGTGAACTGACCGCAGTCCATTGATTTCTCAAAAAATATGAATACCAGGAGCAGTTTTTGGGTTGGGAAATGCAAGTGCAAGATTGGTAACATAGTTGTCAGTTCTCCCCCATTTTTTTTTTCTACTTTAAACACAAGAAGATTGGCAGCTGTTTAACAGCAGGAATGTGTGTGGGAGGACTTTTGGCTTTTATATGTCTGTTCTGATTAGTTTTCAGTTTTTGTTTTCTCTCTCTCTCTCTTTGTTTTTATTTAGTTACTGTTAATATGTGTGAACAGAACTTAGATTTTTGTGTGTTTAGTCATTGTGGGACTCGTGTACCCTAGCAGATAAAAGAGAGGTCATTCAGATGTTCAGGCAATGCTTCAGGCCTTACATGCAGTATTAACCCGTCGTCTGCAGTAAGCACCACAACTTTACTCTTCTTGTACCTCAGGTTTACCAGTGGACAGTGTGTGTGTGTGTGTGTGTGTGTGTGTATATGAAGATTTAGCGCAGTGTGTGTGTGTGTGTGTAAATGAGTGTGTGTGTGTGTGTGTGTGTGTGTATGAAGATTTAGCACGATGTGTGTGTGTGTGTGTGTGTGTGAAAATTTAGCACAGTGTGTGTGTGTGAAAATTTGTGTGTGTGTGTGTGTCTGTGTGTGTGTGTATGTCACTGACTGTAGAATGTGTGTATGGTTTACCAAAGTGTGTCACTTTCCTTTGTTTATGTTTTTGTCATTGCGCTCACACAAGCGCATGTGCGCGTGTGGTATGTGTGTGTGTGTGCGCATGCATGTGTGTGTGCCCGTGCCAGTGTGGATTTGTTGTGTGCTTATCTAAAAAAATGTGTCACTGTGTTTGTGTGTGTGCGAGACTGTATGTGTATGAGAGAGGGAGAGAGCAAAATAATACAGATGTATGAACACCACTTAAATGTGAAAGAAGATTTATAGTCATCACATTTACAAAGTGTGACGTTTGATCTGCAGTGAAAAGAATCCTTCTTTTAACCATTTATGACAGCTTTTTGATGCTCTTGGTCTGTGCTTCACCCTTTGTGGCATTTTTCTCATGGCCGACTGCACAGTTCAATGAATGCAGTGTGCATGAAGCCGGACATTTGCAGTGCTGCAAAGGAACGCTACTCTGTGCTTCCTCAAGTCATAAAGACAACTCTTTGTCACTTGTTTCAATTCTTTATTGATGGAAAGTTGGTCATTCACATTGTGGAAGGAACTGTGGTAGTGTGGACAGGCATGACTTTTTGTCGATTTATATGATGCGCAACAAGATCGAGTGAGAGATGCAAGGAGCGATTCACAGCTGGGTACTGTCATAACAGACATGCAACAGCATGGCACACAAGCTTGATACGTGGCACACCATTTCCAAATTTTTCTCTCCAAAAGACCACGGCTGTGGCGGTAATCTGAAGCCCTGTGTATACTTAAGTGAACAGTTTTTTGGCGTGTGTATGTGTGTGATCCTTTAAAATTTTTTTTTCTTGATTTTCTTTGGACCCGTTTTTTTTTTCTTTGTAATCTGGCATGGTGAAGGTGCTTGATGAGAAGTTTGGACAGAATCAGCAGGTGTTTGATGGAGCAGTTTGTTTAGATGATTGCTTGTTTGCATTGCAAAACTGGTATCTTCAGAGCATTGACAAGCTTGGCGGAATGTGTATTGGTCTGGGTTTTGATTATAGGAATTGTTACGTTTAACCCAATGGGAAGTGGTGACATAAGCCATAGGCTATGTGTATATATTTGGTATGGGTTTGGATTGTTGCACGGTGTGTGTAACTTAAGCCAAAATGTGATGTAAGCTGTACACATTACCTGTTTAGCGGTTCTAGTCTTGATGATTTATTTGTTACTTATAAAATAAAGTAACAGTGGTTTAATAGTCAGAATGTCATAAAGCTTGTTGACACAGTATGTAAGTTACTTGATTTTTTTTTTCCCTTCTGCATTGCTCAGGTATAGTCATATGTTTATTGTTTTTACATTGAAAAAACATACTTACGGAAATGCACTTCAGTAATCAGTTGAATATGATCATTAGCTGCATGTCTTCTCTCCCTTCTGCTGCTTGGAGAATGTTTTTCTTTTTTTTTTCAAAATCCAGACCAGCACATCATATACTGGCCAGAATAAAAACGTTTGTGAAAGATTAGGATATAGTCATCCTGTGAGAGTCTTCTGCAACAAAACACTTTCATTTTAAAATTCAGTGTTGTTCCCTCTGGACAGTAAACTGTTTTGCCAGTCACTATGCTGGTAAAAGTCATCATTGTCAGTATCACATGCATGTCCTGTGCTCTGTCCTCTGCCTACAAATACATTAGTGTTTGTTTGTTGTGTGTGTGTGTGTGTGTGTGTGTTGTGTGTGGGTGTTACATGGGTTAAAGCATAGGATTGTACAAACAGAAGTGACATTTATCGGGTATGTAAAAGTGATCAGCATTGTTCTGATGGAAGAGAGATCGTGGTGTGTAAATGAAACTGTGTTTTATTGTGTGTGGAACATGCATCCAAGGGAGCTAAGAAAAGAAGAGTTATAAGCTGTCAAGATTTTGAAATGGGCAGTGGTAACACTTTCCTGGGAAGAGGAGGAGAGGGAATGTTGTGTACAAAAAAAAAATAAAACGCTAGTGCGGGTTGTAATTTAGACAGGTGGACTGGAAGGAATGGGAATAATGAGGGGTGGGGTGAGGTGAAGTTGCGTGTGGGTCAACAGCTGTGCTGTGTGTGTATGGCAAACAGGTGGAGCGGCTGTACATCCGCGCAGTGACGGCCATGCCTCTGTCCGTGTCTCTCTGTGAAAGATGTAAATATGACCCCCTTTGTACCTGCTTTTGTTTTGAGTGTAGCTGGTCTGTAGACTGTTTGATTTCCCCATGGATTTATCAGTCAGCTGTGCTATAGTTTGTCTGAGGTAGGATGCGTGTTAACCTTTAGACTATTACTCCGCCCTGTGCTGCCTGTCTGCCTTTGCCAGATCTCTACCATTTTGTTCTGTGCTGAGGGTTGAGGGTGACCTGTTGACTATGAATGTCAGTGACCGGTGACTGGCCAGTCAGCACAATTGTGGAGAGCTCTGGTGCTCCAGGTGTCACTGAATCGATAACCACAGGCCAAAAGGCTGATTTTGCTTCAAATTATCAGTGTGTCAGTTGACCCAAGAAGTGGGGAATCAGTGTTGAGATCAGAGAGAGAGGTTCTGGATTTGCATTCTAATGAGGGTGAGGGACAATGATGGTCAATGTTAAACATCATCAGCACCCAGAGAACGTGCACACAGCAAACAACATCTTTTTCCAGATGCTTATGTCAAGTCTGGTGTAAGTTAGACTCTGTGATTGTTACGGTGTTTGTATTATATTCTCTTTTTTTTTTAAGTAACCACATTTCAAAAGTTAGGATTGTTTGGTACTCTTGAAAAATGAATTTGGTAGTTATAGGAATGTTGCATTGAAAATGTTGGTAGTTTTTGAGTTTCAGTGGGATTTTAGGATTGGTGTGTTGGAAGTAATAAAAACCACAATGAGTAATATGGAAACAAATGGATAACATGAAGATAACAGTTAAAGATAACAGATATGCTGCGTAAATTGCAGGAAGTTATTCAGTAGTTGACAGCGAAAAACATTTTTGCCCTTGGGATAATTTACTCTATTTTTTTTGCTTTGGTTTTGTGTGGTGCATGCATTCGTTTTTATTAATTTCTGTTGATTTCAATGTCGCCCCCCCCCCCCCCCCCCCCCCATCCCTTCCCTTCCCCTCTCTCTCCCTCCCCGTCAACATAAGCTGTATGCCTCACCCCCCATTAAGCAAAAGTTGCACAGTTTTCTCACTTCTCTGGAGATGGAGATGTATGTAAGCGTGAAAGTAATAGAACTGTGTCCAGGGGGTTAGGGGAAAATCAGCAGGAATGGTGAGAAAACATGAGATTTGGGGGGTTAGATGTAGTGTTCCAGTTTGTCACCAAGACTTCCCATCCAGCTGTACTGCCATGTTTGTAGAGTGTCAGTTTGGAATGGAAAGCAGGCTCAGGGAGAGGGCCAGCATTGAAGAGGCTGGATGTCTTGTGACGCCATGTTGATGATTGTAGGAATAAGGATCATGGTCACCATAATAGACACCAATAAAAATGTCAGTGATTTGTCAGCGTAGTTGCACACTGGAGAGGGCTGTGGAGAAGCTGCCTTGATGCATCCTCTTTTAGGCTGCATGAGAGTGAATGGTCCGATTTTGTTTATAATGTGTAGCTCTTTGAAATCATCGTTATATGCATGTAGGTTCTAAATTTTTTTTGAGAAAAATGGCCAGTAGTATTTATGACGTAATGATTGATTGACTGTGAAGATAAAGGGATTGTCTTTATACCATAGGCATAGATTATAATGTGTTAGTTATGGCATTAATTTCTTTTTCTCAATAGTTAAAATGTCATCTTTATGGATAATCGGTCAGAATCATTTGTGTTTGGATTTACACATTTTGGTATTGAGTTTATTTTCATGTAATTTATGTATTCTTGGTTCAGACTTTTTTTTTCCTGGATTAATTTCCTGGTGTGTGTAGTGTAGTTGGATGTCATTTCTGCCAATAGGATGTGTGATAACATTGTTTTCTTAGTCTTTTTTTCATGCCTTCTGTTGTCAGTGGCTATTGTTTGTGATTAGTGTGAGACGGATATTTTGATTTGAATGGTTGTGAAAGATTAGTTCATAAATGTTTATAGGATATAGGATTCAATTCCCTTTCCTCACTTAATTCTTTTTTTTTTTTTTTTTGATACAAGAAGAAAGTCAGATTTTTAGATGATACGTCACAAATGCATCAATGATATTTTTTTTTTGGTAGGTGTTAATTGTACAGTGATGAATTCTAAATGTTCTCTGTGCTTAATGTATGTGTAAAAGATTAGAAAAGAAAGTAAAACTTGGCCACTAAAAAAAAAAAAAAACAAAAAAAACAAAAAACAGTAGCTGTGCTGCAGATTAATTGTTTTTGGAAGGGAATATTTCTTTTTTGTCATCAGATTTGACATGCAGATGAATTGAGAAAACTGTTGTATCATGTATAGAAGGGTAAGGGTGGAATGCAATGTTGGCTGTAGGTACTGTGTTAAGTTGAAAATTTTCATGACAAGAAGGGTGTAACCAACTGCTGTTGTCTTTTCTTCTGTCCTCCCAAACCTCCCGACAGTTCTTGCTGTTTGAGGGTCTCCCAGGAAAACATGGCGGTGGTACGCACTCTCCTGACCCATTGTCACACCTTGGGACTGAACATACAGGGCTATGTGGCCACCATCGCCGGCTCCTCTTGACCTTGAACTTGACCTTAGTGACTTCCCAAAAGGCACATGTGATCACCAGACTTGGGTTCAAATCCATGAGAAGATCATGAAAATCCATTGAGTCCAGCACAAAGAAGAATAATTGTCGTTTTAAACTTGGATCGTATCAGATTTGTAGATCACAGCATGAAACTTGCTGTTTCTGTCTCTGGCAAGTCGTAGTGATGTCCATCATTGACATCAATATGCAAGGTAGAACGATTCAGCACAAGCTCTAAATTACATAAAGCAAAGGCATTACACCCCTTTCCACAGGATTCCAAACTGAACAAAATGACTGAAACTGAAATATTTCTTAATCGTATGCTGTCTTGGCAGCTCTCTATTTAGACAGCTTTTCACTATGGAATGTGGTGACCATTTCTCTACATCATCTCTGTCTATCAAAATAACATCCAAATTCTCATTTCTAATGTTTGTAAGATAAAGCTGACTGCAAACAGAGGGATTCTGTGACAGGGTGCCGAGCTAGTGAATGGCAGATATATGCTGAAGTCGTAAATTGTGTGAAAATCTTTAGGAACACACTTACTATAAATTTATCAGAAAAGAAAAAAAAAAAAAAAGTGTTACCGAAATTAAAGTGAAAGGAACTGCATTACATGCATGGAGGAAAAGGGTAGTTCTAGCTATATCTGTTTCAATGGAAGAACTTTGCTAAATGATAAAGTGTTTTGCTGCTGAATGAGAGACGGCATGATAAAAACAATGCAAGATGAATGAAGAACTATTGATCACCATGCTGTGCTGCACATCATCCTGACAATCTGATGGCTTAATGTTTGGATAGATCCCTGTACTTTCTGTGGCGGCGCCAGAGCTACAGTACTTGTTACAAGTTTCTGCTTCAATGGTACATTGATATGTCCGTCCTTTTCCAAAACTTTTTTTTTCCTGAAATTTTCATCAGAGTGAAATGTAGGCATCCGTTTCTCTCGTACAGTGAAAAAATAACATGTAAATGAAGAATGACTGAAGAAGTAATGTTTCGTAGTCCATTTTCATCTTAGTGTGGAGATTTACTTGTCAAGAAGCAAATTAATCTTGAACATGAGTAAATCTAGACATGAAAATGGAAGTGTCCAAATCTTTACAGCTTTAAACAGCGAAATCAGGTTAGCTGTTTCCCCCCCCCCCCCCCCCCCCCCCCCCCAAATACTTACTTGGGAAGAAGAACAGGTCGGAAGGGAAAAGTCCCAAGCACTGGTGATGCTGATCTCCTGATGACCCTTCGTCCATGTACAACAAGCAAAGAGAGACAGACAGAACATGGGTGTGCCTATGGATGGCCAGACCAGGTACACCATGTTGTGCCTCAAGGAAGACCTGAACTGGCTGCTGACTGAGAAGTGCCGATTCTGCTCCAAGTGCCTTGACCTCTTCTGCGCTTGACCTCAGTGTGCCATTGCCTGGCATGTGTCGGGTACGCAGTGAGTATTGTGTTCTTTGTGGGCCAGTTAGGGCTCTTCGTTTTTCTGTTCCATGTGCGTTTCATTCTCAAAGTGCCGTCTTCATGTCAGGTATGTTTTGTGTGTGAATGACCTGTGTATAATATTCTTTATGTTCATCTGTGTTCACTTAAGTTTGTGTGTGTGCATGTGCGTTGCAGATTATGTTCTGAGAAAGGAATTTGGAAAATTTCTTTTTCTCTCATATTAGATTTTGGGGGATAGGGGATGGATCATTCATTTGGCATTTGATTGTGTTGTGATCATGTAATGTCATCTGCATGAATGGAGCGATTGTGTGAATGACCTGAATGTGCGAGGGTTGAGTGTAATGGGGCGGAGATCTGACTTCAATGAACTTGAGCACCGAAGGCCTACAACAACTGTAGATTCTACCATGGAGCTGGTCGTGGGATCCTTGGAGGAAAGACACCCAAGGAAGGAAGTGGGAGTTGTCTTGTGCCTGTCCATCCTCTGGTCGGCAGAGGCAAGGGTGTGGACCATGGGGAAGAAGTGTGTGCTGCTGGCAGCGACTGTTCTTTGCGTTGTACACCCCCAGTGTGGCGAGGGCTTTCCACAGACACCATGGTTTTCCGCTTTCTATGTCAACAAGGGGTGCATGACTTGTGATATGGTTGTTGTAGTTGTTATCTGTTGTTAGTTCTTTTTTTTTTTTTTTTTTTTATATCATACAGACATCATTTCAGGCCAGTGAAGGGGTATTGCTGTCATGTTTGGTGTATTTAACTGGATGTTTTGATTGCTGTTTGATTTTGTGTGTCTGTATGTGTGTGGCAGGCTGTTGCATTTTTTGTCATCATCAGTGTCTGGATGAGATTACTTTTGCATGTTCATTTCTTATTCTTCACACAAAGTAATGTGACGATTATGAAAATAGTTATGTAGTAAGTTTTTGTAAAATCTTCACCGTCATAATTGTTGCATATGCTGCATTTGTGTCGTTTCATGTGTGTGTGTAGGAGAAAGGGAAGGTTAGAGATGTGGGAGTGAGGATGAGTATTACTGTGTCTTGAACAATTCAGCATTGCTGTGAGCAAATAAACCGATGATGATGAGATTGCAATTTTCATATCTTACTTCGTGGGTGATTTCTTTTCATATTGAATTTCATATGGGGGGGGGGGGATGTGGGGTGGTCAGCATACACAGACACACACTTCCCTTCAGGCCATGTCTCAGCACAGCTTGCCACTGGAGTGAAACTTGGCCCAGTCCACCAGCCTTCATCGCCTCTAGTTGGTTATATGGCACAGTGTCTTTCTTGTGCATCTTGTTCTCTCATTACCTAGCCATCGATGCCAGCTTGTGTCTTTCCATCATTTTTTCCCTCTTTGTTTTCCCCTTGCATTGGTCAGTGAACTGAATAATGAGGATATGTAATCCAGGTTGATCCTACCACTGCCCAGGTGGTCCTTGATTGGGATGAGATAGGACAGTGCTTGCCTCTGCTGGACCCTTTCTCTCACTAACCCATCCATCCTTCACTTGCTGATCATTCACCCCTCCTCCCCACCCCTCTCCACGCACACAAGTCACTTTATCCGCAGCCCACCCCCGGTACCTTCATGACTTGTCCCTGTGTCAGTACACCTCTTTCTTCATGTCAGGCATCCTGCTCTTCCTGAAAGCCTGTAGGTAAAGTCTCTCTCTCTCTCTCTCACTCTGCACTTTACCTTCCCTCATGCATGTTTATCCCTCCCACATCTCTCATGAATTGTGATAGTGGTACTGTAGGTGGTGAGCGATAAAGGGAAGGAGAAACCTGGAATGGTGGTGGATTTTGTACCATCTTTTCGTGTGAGTTCACACCCCCCTCACATAGGCTTTTCTCGTCACCTCTACTTCCCACCCTCATCCAAATCTGAAGTCTTCCCTGTCCAGAAGACAGATTTTTTAAAGTCTGTTTCTTTCACAGGTATAAAACAAAAACACCAGCCCCCCCCCCACACCCTCCCCCATTCATACTAGGATCTCTTTCTGCCTTCCTCCCCACCTTGTGTCATGCACACATATGTTCAGTTAAATTGCCTTTTTTTTTTAAAACAAAAATGAATGGCCTTGGATCACATTTTTTCCCCTTCATCACGTAAGGCTTTGAAAAAGCTTTTCTAAAGCTTTGAGAACATGTGTTCATGTTTATCACAATCTTGACCATTTTTTTTGTAACTTTTGTTTTTCTAAGCACAACGTATTTATTCAGTCATTGCATGACGATTCCTTCTTTGTTGTAATGTTAAGATACAGTGTTTTTACAACTACTTTTATTACATCATACAAATCCAGGGTTTTAACAAAATCATAAACCTCCATTGTTATTGTTTGTGGGGTTTCCTCCTTTGGAAGGCAGGTCTTTTTTGCTGTAGTCTTCCCAGTCCACAGTATTTTTGCAAGTTTCATTTGACAGCCAAAAACACAACGAAAGGTGGAGATCTGACAAGTGGTACACACAAGAAAATTAGACTTGGGGTGTGATGCTTGGGTCTCGTCTTGTGCATATTCAGCACTGGCATTTTTCCATTTTGAAGTCGCTCTATCTTATTCATTGCATGGGGTTCAGATTATTGGGATAATTCGAAACCGACATGATCAGATAATCATCAATCACTTGGGGGGAAGTTTCCTGTATAAAGTATCAGATCACATGATGAAGGCAGCAGGTCATACAACGGTCTTGCCACCACCCTCATCCAACCCCATCCGCCCCCCCCACAAAAAACAAATCATGTAATGAGTGAGTGAGTGGATGTGTCTGGGTCTCAGGAGTACGTGTGTCTGGTCAGTTTCCACTTCTTTGAACCAGTCGGGGGAGGAAGCTAACATTGAAGCAAGCATGTTTATTCAAAGATTATTTGACCCAATACATCTTTTCTAGCATGTGCAGGTACTTAGCTCAACATTGCAGAGTTTAGATAGTGTTGGTTCCTGTACAAAGATTTTTTTTTTTTTTTTCCCTTTTCCTTTCGACTTTGAACAAGAAGCTTATTTTCTATTGATCAGAAGATGCTTGCCAGTGTTGGCTCCCCCCCCCTCCCCCTAGTCTGTGAACACTGAATCTTTAGTATTGAAAACCGTGAAAGCCACTTTGTAATTTTTTTTTTTCTTCATTTGCAAACTTTTTGGCCAGTCTGAATGACTTCATCTGTATATTTTTTTCTGTTTGTGAAATTTGAAAATAGGAAGGTCTCAAGCCAGTATTTGAACATGAATCATGAACAGATAAAACCAGCGTGGGTTGGGCCGACTGGTTTGACATTACGTTCAAGCCTGCCATTTTAATTCATGCAACTCCCATTTAGCTACAAAAGATTCAGCCTCTACTGGTTCAAAGCTGAATATGATGATGTGTTCTTCCATGATTGATGTATGATTTATTGTGTTTAAAAGAAAATAAAATTGGGTAAAAAAAAAAAAAAAAAAAACTTTCAGCACCTGTATTCAGCCCTGTGTATATTGTTTGAAAGTGCAGTCTGTTTCGGCTTTTTCTACAATTTTTTGGTTTGCAACATAAATGTTTAGATAATTCTCTGACTGAAAATGCAAAATGTAATAGAATTTCATCAGTCTTGCAGTCTGTCAGTCTCTTAAGTGTGCATATGCCTTTTGATATTGTACTTGTGCCCTGCTGTGATTATCTCTTGACTTTATAGGTGGGTATAATATGACAAGAGGCATGATTAAGTATGGTTAGATCCTGGTCACCATTCTTTTTCGTCACAAAGATTTCTGAATTGAATGCCTGTGTTCTTGACCCAGCTGATGTAGGTCCTGGATCTGAAGCAGAAAGTTGATGAGGGATTGATGACATTTATTATATTCAAGAGAACACGCTCTTGCCCAGGATCCCTGATCAGCAGTATCATTAACTGCAGGGAGGGGGCTGGTTGAGGTGTGTGTGGAAGGGGGGGGGGGGGGGGGGCGCAGACCAAGGTTGAAGATGAAGCAGTGTCATCAGGGGGGGGCTTATCTCAGTCCTGTTCAGAATCCCTGAACAAAATGTCATTAAGGGGGTGAGGGCTTAATCTGCAGGACTTTGACCAGACATCATCATCATCATCATAAAATTCCCCCTGCTGACACGCTGCAATACACTGCAAGATCAACATGAAAGGGGTTGGAGGGAGGGAGGTGGGGGTTGTCTGCAGTCCATGTGATTCGTGACCAAACAGTATTTGCGATGGGGAGGGGAGAGGGGGAGGGGAGCGCTTTTCTACAGTCCTGCACAGAACTCATGACCAGTGTCATGTGGGGGGGGGGGGGGGGGGGGGGGTGTACCAATACAATCCTCTGCACTTTATCCCAAACTGAAGGGGCCGATTTGCGAGTCCCATTAGAAGCATTCACTGGTGCAAGTTGTCCTCACACTGTGATCTGGGTTTGGATTTCCTTCCCAAGTCCACACCTGTGCAAAGATATTGGTCAAGTTCAAGGAGACAGTTCAGTAGACATGGAAATGGTGGAACCCACTGCAGAGAGATGCCCATACCTGTGCCACGACTGCATAAAAAAAAGGGAGGGGGGGGGCGTCATATGCAGTACTGTGGACATGTTGAATCAGAACAGGTGTAACTGAACATCACCCAAGTGGCTTTGCAGCAGTGCAGAGTCGTCTCTGGTGGGCTGCCTCACAGCGTGATACCAATGGTTTGCTCCCTGTGGACTGCCAGTACTCGGTTGCAATGGGACGTAACTGAGTGAAACGTTTAAGGCACATCTGAGTCAGCATAGATCATACCACTGACTGGACATGGGAGACTAAGACGGCGGGGGGGGGGGGGGGGGGGGATACGAGATGAAACTGTCGAAGTCTGTAGAATGGACTACAAAGATATCAAGACTCTGCCTTTAAGATTGCCTGCCTGGTTATAATGGATAGGTCATTAGATCGATAGCATCTACCCAAAGGCAGGGATCAGCTATAGAATGGTGCCGTTCTGGGCGTTTTTGGAACAGGAAGCAGTCAATTCAAGTCGTCAAGAGGCAACCCACCGGAGGAGACACTGCACTGTTGCCAAGTCACTTTGGTAATGTTCAGGGGTGTCTGTTCTGATCCAACATAGGCCTAGGACACCATCTACTAAGCTCCCTACCGACCAGTAAGTGCTTAGTTGCAGAGCTGCTGTGAGTAAGCGCCTCTCGGAGGTTGTCAGTGACAGCCCCCAGTAATTCCCCAACAGAATCAAACCAAGGCTATAGGCATGGAGAGGACATCGAAACTGAAGGTAAAGTGAAATCAAAGCGTGAAAGGCCACAGAATTTGAGACTTTTTTTTTTTAAATGCTGATCGATGAGAATGAAGATGCTACGGATATCCGTTCTGGTCTGAAACTGCATGACAGGGCTGTACTCCATGCTTGCTTTCATAAAATATCCCAGCGTCAACCAGGTGGAGCTGAGCCCTTTATGGGGCCAAAACCATTACATCATCTATTGCTTCATGTTCAGGCATGGGAAGAGGAAGAGCGTTAGTGCGACCCGTTGACCAAACTAATGTTCAGGATCCGTATGTACAGTGCCATCATGGTTTGCACACATGCAAGTACCCACAGGTAACTCACAAAAAAGCTGCAGTTTGGAGTAAGGTGAAGAGCATTGTTTTAGTAAAGCTTGCAGAAACAACATGAGCAGACGTGCTCTGGCTGCAACACTAGACTAGAACTGCAGATTGTGCTCGTTATTCTGATGGCTGGGATCCACACTGAACAGACAGCTGACTGTCAGCATGAGCAGTGACACTGTGGCAATGGTCACTACCCGCTGAAGTGAAGTTGCCAGGCAGTGTAAATCTGCTGTCTGTTTGGCACGAGTCCCAACCCAAAGCACTAGAAAGGCTGTTCTGAAGACTATACACACAGCATTCCACAAGAACAAACAAACGATGAAAGTTTACAGCTGCAGAATCTTTGAGCAGTGAAGGTTCAGCCACGCTACCAAATCCGACAAAGGATGGTCAAACAAGTTACAGAAGTCCAAAATGTCTCGTCAAATATTTCGATAAACTTCTATGAATGGAGCACGAATATACCAAAGACAGTATATTGCGTTTAAAAGGCATGGATGCTGCTTCTTGGTTCCTTTGTGCAGAAAAAACCGTAACACACACATACAAGAACCAGAGAAACGGTTATTTAAACAAAGAAAAATGTGCAAAACAATATCTGTTAAGAGGATTGTCGCAGCAAGTCTTGAAAGACAAAAAGCTGCAAACAGCTCAAGTCATTTCACTTTCAGTAAAAAAAAAAAAATAATAATAAAAAAAACATTTTAAAAAACCGATCCGTTTATTTGAAAGGAAAAAAAATCCAGAACCATTTCTCAACTAGACCAAAGAAAATCTGGAAGGTTAGCAGTAAGCAGCTATGCCTTGAATCACAGTAAGTGTTGGATCACCATGCTGTGACAACATTCACTGTCAACTTGTTGCCAGCGGCTCATGCTGGCTCTATACTGGTGTGCACAATGACACAGCACTGTCAATAGGCCAAAGGGGAGCACGTTTCTCTTCCCTTTAGTGTAGTGGTGGACATACAACTCTCAACTGACAAACTCGCCCACCCTTTATTGTATCCCGTTACAAGCTTGAAAATCAGGTAAACAAACAAAATGAGCATGCATGCTACGACACTTTTCTATCGACATGTGCTGCAAGACAGCTGCAGCCCTTTGCTGAACATGCTACGTCACGTGGTGCAAGCTCAATGTGTTCTCACGAAACCTGAAACCCTATTTCAAGTAGTTATACTGAAGATAGAAAACATATTTTTGATATGGAAGGAAATCTTTAATGAGGCTGGGAACGGTTAACACTAATTAACAAACAAGTACACTAACTCTTGCTCCCATGCTCAAATAAATTGATGCCCATAACTCCAGACGAATGCTGCTTATGGTACCTAATCGCCTAGAAAGGACAACACAGAGCACACAGAAAAAAAAAAAAAAAAAAGGAAACATCGCCCTTTAAAAAAAACAGAAAGGGATGTTCAAAGCTTGCCCATATACCCTTGCATACAGTTAATGTTCCTGATAGTAGCCTCACACACACGCCTTTATATGTGATGTCTCCTTGTTTGGTTTGTGTCCCCTTTGTTATTTCTGCAACGCGATTCGGTGCCATAAGTATTTTGTTTGGAGTTATGGGCATCTATTTCATCATGAGAGCAAGATTTTGTGTACCCGTTTTTTTGATTAATGTCCTTGATAGCCTAACACATGCACTTACATATGATGATGATTTTTCACGCACCAAGGCTCTCTTTCAAATGACACCGTCAAGTTTGCGTTTTTGTTGCGGACACGTCAGACCACACTGGCGCTCGAATCTCGCGCACTGCCGTCTCAGAATTCGCTGCTATACTATCACACACGATACCTCAGCATGCAAAGACTTAGGTCATAAAATGGACGTAAGGAAAAACTCGGGACTTACCCGAAAATGAGATGACACACGTCGACATCAGTGGAGGCCCTTTCATTGTCATGTTTATTTATCTGCTTCTTGCTTATTATTTATCTGCTTCTTGCTTATCTGTCTTATTTACTGATCATCTGCCTATCTGAAGTATTGTCTAGGACATGACGGCCATTTACTCTCAAGACTCGCTGTACCCTGTATGTTCTCTTGGGCATGCAGTCATCCGTCTTACTCACTTTCCTATCAAACCAGGACACGCAAAACTTCCTTAGTCTTGTTTATTTCTCACAGACTGTAAACAAATACAGGAAATACTGAAAAGCGGGAAAGACTTTAAGAAAACTCAGATCTACACAGTTCTAGCACATTTACAGCAATCAGAATGTCTCAATAGCACACATGTTGCCATTTGGCGGGATATTTTTGTCATGTCAAAATAACGTTTTAATAGTGTTCCTATTATGGTTTTTATACATACCAAAAAAAAAAAAAAAAATAAAAGAAAGAAAGAAAGAAGGAAAAAAGCACAAAGCACACACTCAACTCCGGTTATGCTGCCAAAATATACGTGGCATACGTTATCAGTCCTTTTATTGCGTGTATTGGGCAGGTCATTCTCCATCCAGGTCATACCTATCCACGCATCTAAGAAACACTTGGAAGCAATTCTTTGATGCTAGAATCCCATTTCAAACACCGTCATTTCTTAGTTCACGCTGAGAACATGCTTTGCTGTTTGTGTGTGTGTGGGGGGGGGGGGGGGGGGGGGGGGGGGGGTGGGGTAGGAGCAAATGAAGTAATCTGCTTACTATTTCAAACTATACAGAATGGGCCTTGCATACGCAATCATTTGCAAAATCTTTAAGCACAACACATTACTACTAGATTTAAGATTGACGAACTCGGATTGAAAAAAAAAGTAAAGCTGGTTTGTCAAAATTTTACCACAAAGATGCTCAAAAAGTATGACAGGTGACATGTTTAACAACATCAAGGAAACTAACATATTCCGATTATAAGAACGATGACCGTAATCTGAGTTCCGCTAACACAGAAAAAGAAGACTCCACAAACATCCTAATACACAAGAAGGAAAGGGAGCTAGATTTTATATAGAATGTACGTAGGATTTAAAGAGTGTTTTTTTTTGTTTTTTTTTTTTTTTTTTTTTTTTTCCACAGACACGCAGAGAACTCCCTTAACCTTGCAAGTGTTTTGCACACTAGGGTGAATTAACAACATGATATTATACATATATATATATTTCACGTTATCCGTACACCATCTTGTAATAACTCATTTCGTGAGCATTGATTCATGATCTATACAATATGTAAATGGTCTGGCAGAAAGATATGTTCTGTGTGTGTTGGTACCAGCTGGCAGATGACTGGTTTGTTAGGGGGTACTGCCAACGGTTGACATACCCCCGAAAAAAAAAAAAAAAAAAAAAAAAAAAATCGTCGGCCTCAGGCGTCCAAATGCTGCTGTCTATTTCTGCAAGCAAAAAAAAAAAAAAACAAGGTAAACAATGAGGTAATTTTTTTTTTCATTTATCCCTACATTCTAATCCTTTCCATACCCGACATGATTCATACGTACACACCGTATTTACACTTCACCATCGCCACAGAATTTAAACACCTACACTGGGTTTTTATATCGCCGACTTCACACATCAGGACAGGCGAAAACAATTAAGATATTAACGAAAATAATTCGACTGAGAATACAGAAAGAGTTTTGAAGAGAAAACAACAGACAATTCTGCAGAACTGACAAATATAATCGTTCAATCAGTTGTCTGGTATGAAAGACGTGCACTTAGCTGATCGTCAGTCGCCGGCGTAGAATTCACTGCCTCTCCCAATACCCCCCCCCCCCCTCCCCGCACCCTACCCCCACATCACCCCTCCCCTTCCCTTCTTATCTTCCACAGAGATGCCGTAAGTTCCTTCAGTATAAACTGAACCCTTCGCCTGAAAATTCTGTGCTAGAAAATTTCCCTTTTTCTGTCATTTCTCTCTGACTCTGCCATTTGTACACACATCATTCCAGAATTTCTCAGGAAACGAGACTGCAAATCGCTTAAAGCTTAGTTCAAATGGTAGTTTTTTTTAAGTACTCAAACCTCTTCTGTCGAAAACATGTTTGTTCTTACTCACCTGAAGACTTTTCTTCTTTTTTAACACTTATCAAAGACCTGTCGAGGAAGATTCCCAGATTCTCAGCTCATGTACATATGCACCGATACAACCAAACCTGCTAGGGTTCCATTTCCCCAGTCATTCCGACTTTTTTTTTTTTAATGACTTTTCACCCAGAAAAGCCACTACAAAAAATCATGCAGAAAAGAAATTCCAGTACCAATGAAATTATCTAAAAAGGTTAGCAAAGCGATAAAGGATTATGCTTCGGGATCCTTTTTCGTATCAAGTCAATGGAAGTCACATGTGCATCTCCAGGCAATCAACATGCAAAACCAAACTGCAAAAAAAAGCAAGCAGAAAATAAAAAAAAAAAACAACAACAACAACAAAAAAAATGGGGGTGGTGCAAGGGGGACACAGAATGCAAATCACAGATACAACTATGAGCTTGCATAATTATGGCAATCCAAGACCAATACCTGAATTAGTAGTCAAGGCAAGCAAAAGGTTAACAGGTCAGCATGCACATGTATAGGGGAATCATTCTTATTGATAAAAAGGTAACCACTTGATTTTTTTTTTTTAGCCTTCCCCCCCCCCATACCCCCCCCCCCCCCCAACCTTTCCAGTATACAGGTAAAGCTGGTATAATCACACGGACCTTCACCAAATCTGGTTACATGACAAGTTCGATACACCTTGAGCTCACTGCATGTTAAACCGACAAATTTCAGGCCTCCATTAACCAGTTTTTCATCAGTTTACATGTGTTTAAAAACAAATGACAGCGACAATTTTGTTTGATCCACACGAATGAACACACTGACCAACATCCCAAGACATAACGCTATCTTCATATGCACTACTGCTTCGAGAGGGCCCAAAGCGATAGCTATTTTTGCTGACAATCCTGATCGTGATTTGACGTCATGTGGAAAGGGCTGAATATGTAACCTTTTACTCCGGCTTTCACTTCATTTCCATTGCTATGACGACATGTTTCAAAGGACTTTTTGTTTACCTTTAAAAAAAAAGTGTCATTTTCTTCATATGGGGTGTGAAGGGAGAGATCGCGCGGGACCTGATACGGGAAAAGTACCAGAGGTTTCAATATTATGATGTCCGACTATAGAGAGAAAAAAAGAATACGCTCATTATAGACGTGATCACTTTTGTATTCCTGTCATTCAAAGACAAGATCTAACCGACACAACTGTCAAGAAACATATCTTATTTTTGCTGGATAACAGACTGATAAAGCCTTTGGATATCAATCCTGTGATTAAAACCATCTTCAAATAATGGTAAGTTCAGGTTGATGTTCACCATTGCCTTAAAAAAAGGCTTAAGAACATGCCCTCTGTGTGAAAATCAAATGTCGGTCGAACTGTGACGCAAGATCTTGTCTGGCCCCCCTCGGGATATTTGACTCAGTAGGCGCAGCAGTCATTCTATTCAAAACACTGTGGCCTTAGCAGTCATTCTATTCCAAACACAGTGGCTTTAGCATTCATTCTATTCCAAACACAGTGGGCGCAGCAGTCATTCTATTCAAACACAAGTGGCCTTAGCAGTCATTCTATTCAAAACACAGTGGGCACAGCAGTCACTCCATCAAAACAAAGTGGGTGCAGCAATCATTCTATTCCAAACACAGTGGGCGCAGCAGTCATTTCATTTCATTCCAGACAGTGGGCGCTGCAGTCATTCTATTCAACATACAGCAGGCGCAGCAGTCATTCTATTCAAAACACAGTGAGCGCAGCAGTCATTCTATTCAAAACACAGTGGGCGCAGCAATCATTCTATTCAAAACACAGCGGGCGCAGTAGTCATTCTATTCCAAACACAGTGGGCGCAGCAGTCATTTTATTCCTAACACAGTGGGCGCAGCAGTCATTCTATTCAACACAGTGGGCGCAGCAGTCATTCTTCTATTCAAAACACAGCGGGCGCAGTAGTCATTCTATTCAACACAGTGGGCGCAGCAATCATTCTATTCAAAACACAGCGGGCGCAGTAGTCATTCTATTCCAAACACAGTGGGCGCAGCAGTCATTCCATTCCAAACACAGTGGGCGCAGCAGTCATTCTATTCAACACAGTGGGCGCACAGTCATTACATTCCTAACACAGTGGGCGCAGCAGTCATTCTATTCAACACAGTGGGCGCAGCAGTCATTACATTCCTAACACAGTGGGCGCAGCAGTCATTACATTCCTAACACAGTGGGCGCAGCAGTCAGTTATTCAACACAGTGGGCGCAGCAGTCATTACATTCCTAACACAGTGGGGCGCAGCAGTCATCCTATTCAACACAGTGGGCGCAGCAGTCATTACATTCCTAACACAGTGGGCACAGCAATCATTCTATTAACACAGTGGGCGCAGCAGTCATTACATTCCTAACACAGTGGGCACAGCAGTCATTCTATTAACACAGTGGGCGCAGCAGTCATACATTCTTAACACAGTGGGCGCAGCAGTCATTACATTCCTAACACAGTGGGCGCAACAGTCATCCTATTCAACACAGTGGGCGCAGCAGTCATTACATTCCTAATACAGTGGGCGCAGCAGTCTTCCATTCCTAACACAGTGGGCGCAGCAGTCATTCCATTCCAAACACAGTGGGGCGCAGCAGTCATTCTATTCACAACACAGTGGGCGCAGCAGTCATTCTACTCAAAACACAGTGGGCGCAGCAGTCATTCTATTCAAAATGAGACAATTTCGAATTTTCCCACTGAAGTCAACAGAACGTTTCAAAACGTTAGCAATAAGGTGCACATTTAGTGGAATGTTAGTGTTTGTTCCACGAACAGTCACACAATCAATAACATGCGAATTAATATCATACATTGTTGTTAATGTTTTAAGCCCCTTTCACACTTTCCGATGACAATTGGAATAGGGATCACTGCTTCAGTCGTGTGGACTCAAAAAGTTAAGGGAGTGCCAGATTACCGCTTTTTCTTTTTTTTTTTTTTTTTTTTTTTACTCTCTGTCTGCTCCGCCAAAATTGTGTGGACTGAATCACGTGAAACAAACAGATTTGCCACAGTAAAGTGCAGACACTCAATAAGCGTGTCATCAGAAATGGATGGAAACGGACGCAAGCACATCTCATCTGGACTTTCTCCACATTGAATAAGGTGTTGATGCTTTGCGGTTGACATTATTGAGTTTTTATCATTTTTTAGAAAAACACTCTCCTGCTAATTCCAGGAGTCATTTGTTAAAAAAAAAAAAGAAGAAGGAATTTTGTTCATTTTCAGCGGTCTTTTGGCCAACATCTGGGCGTTCCCCTTCGTACAAATCTGACACTCCCTTAAGCGTGCGACAATGCCCTGTACGTGGTGAGGGGGGTGGGAGAGAAGGAAAGGAGCACCGACCATGGAGGCCAGAGGAGTTGTGGGCCTTGCCATTTACAGCCGGGTTCCTGTCTGCAGGCGAGTGATGTGAATGCCAGTATTCTGTAAAGACAACGTGACGTTTTGGATGTGAATGCCAGTATTCTGTAAAGACAACGTGACGTTCTGGATGTGAATGCCAGTATTCTGTTAAGACAACGTGACATTCTGGATGTGAATGCCATTATTCTGTAGGGACAACGTAACATTCTGGATGTGAATGCCAGTATTCTGTAAAGACAACGTGACTTTCTGGATGTAAATACCAGTATTCTTAAAGACAACGCGACTTTCTGGATGTGAATGCCAGTATTCTTAAAGACAACGTGACTTTCTGGATGTGAATGTCATTATTCTGTAAAGCCAACGTGACGTTCTGGGTGTGAATGTCATTATTTCTTGTGGACAACATAAGTTGCTGCCTTGAATGCCATCATTTCTTACAGGTAACGTGAAAAGTTGAAGCTGTGAATGGCATTATCCTGTGCAGACAACGTGAGAAGTGGTGGCAGTGAACGTCATCGTTCTGCAATGACAAGCTGTGGCTATGTATTCCTTCATTCTATGATGATATGTCTTGTATTCTGCATTTTTTTGTTGTTGTCTCTTTTCTAATCAAGCCAAGAAAAACCTCAAAAACATACGCTTACAACTGCATCATGACTGCGGAACATGCTTTCACATTACCCCAAACACACCTATCCAAAACAGCAGTTAGGCACCTTGGAAAATTACAGGCAACAATGCATAGCTTCGATGGCGCACATTGCACGTCAAAAGAGACAAAAGCAAAATCTCTGTACCTCACCCCCCCCCCCCCCATTTACTCCATAAACTCACATGTGCACCCACCCACACGCACACAAATACACACTCTCATGCATACACACACATGCATGCACATACACAAACCCACACACCTAAGCATATTCCCACGTGCGTGGCACGCGCGCGCGCGCGCGCGCACACACACACACACACACACACACACACACACACACACACACACTCGCACGCACGCATGTGATCCCCCTTCCCTGGACGATTTATTGAAACAAACTGAAACGTCAAAGATTGTAAAATAACAAAAATTCAAACAAGCTTGGAATTTCAAACAATTGCTTCTGCATACTTTGCTCACAATTCAGCACAAAATGTAAACACCATGCTTTCGTCATGCTTGGGATGTTCCCAAATTAAAACATCAAAATGCAGTCCTGAGAAAAAGTCGATATGGTCGGCGCATTAATGCAGCACACCCGATAAACAGGGAATAGATAAGGTAGAATTACATTTCATAGCTGTATACATAACTAGGAAAATGTCAGCACAAAGAAAAGAATATACACCAATAAACAAAGAAATAAAAACAACCCTGACCTATGAATATGAAAATTTGCATTCTAAAATCATTCTGCTTAAAACGCTGCAGCGATTAGTGTCAACCAACTTTTTACAATTCTGCTTAGTACAACTTCCGCTTTACAGTAACCACTTGTATATATGTGTGTATGTGTGTGTATATATGTGTGTGTGTGTGTGTTTGGATGACAGCATCCAAACTCTCGCTCTCATTCCCCCCCCCCCCCCCCATCACTTCTCCTTCCCCGCCCCTTGCCTTTTTACCCTCTCTTCCAAACGCAAAAACAAGCGTTTCCTAAGTGTCCCCCCCCCCCCCCTCCCTCCCCCGTTTTCCATTTCTTCTGACAGGAAGAGTGGAACCACGTCTTCAGTGCAACAGACGTACTTAGCCAATTTCTGAGGCGATCCTGAGAAAACTTCTCAGCAGCAGAAAGCTACACGAATTGGAACGCCCTGTCTGTATGGGGTCTAAAGTGTTGTCTTCGTTTTGACACAAGCCCAACACTGATCCCTTCGTACTGTACACACGAACTGTGTGTTGACATGAAGGGTAGGTGGCAACTGGTCTTCTGCTTAACTACCAGCATTCTCCTGAAAAGGGAGACAAGTTGAATGTGACGGTCATTGTGGTGAGACGGAACAAACGACGAATCATTCGGACCAATTATCTCGCCCTGTTAAATGCAGTATCCGGGCCTTTGGCTGGTCCGAAATTAGATCTGTGGACCACCCCCCCCCCCCCCCCCCCCCCAACTGTTACACCAGTATTTTGACCCCCGAGCAAACTAAAAAGTTAACGGAACGCATTTTGACACACAACACAGCAAACACACACACAACACACACACACACACACACACACACACACACTCTCACACACACACACACACACACACACACACACACACACACACACAGATTAGGCAAGGAGGGAGATTACTTTAACAAAATCAATAATCGACTCGGATTCTTGATCAATGGCGCAGACGTTTTAGATTGGACAATCTTTAAAACATCAGCATTTCCAAGTTCACCTGTTCATGGAATTTGTCCACAGAGGAGGCTGGGAGCCCAGTTAATCTAGAACTTTGTACCTGCACCTTCTTGTCTTGTTCTTGAAAACATGTTCTGAATCGAGTGACAACATCAACGTCCTGGACCGGGAGGCCAAATGGTTCCAGAGAGGGGCGAAGGAGGCCATCTACATCGCGGCCACCACACCAACCCTCAACCGGGACCGGGGGCGACACATCCTGCCATCGGTCTAAAAATCCCTAGTTCGGTCGTATGACGTGAGCTCGACTTACGGACGTGCGCACCGAACGCAGTTCACCCCGTCAGTCGAACAGTGCTGATGAGGGCTGCCAGATGGTAGCCGAAAACTCCGCTTTCGTCCCTCTTTCCTGAGAGTCCAGTTACGAATGTATAATCATGTTCTGGATCATTCTGTCTTCGTTCTGCAGAGCGGTTCTGTGGAGGTGAGCTGTTACACTCGCTCAACGACCTTCACACACCATTGTTTTGCAAAGGACTCCAAGCATGTGCTATTGTGGACTCCTCCCAACCCATTTTAGCCCTTTGTTTGCTATCTGACTGTGCTTACCGGCTGAGTCTGCACGTTAGTAAGAATCATTCATTCCATGAAAAAAAAAAAAAAAAAAAAAAACGATTTCACCTGTTAATCAAGTGTTAAGTGAAACCTCGCAATGAACACCTAGAATGAAGAAGATTGCACGGCTGGCCTCCTAATTCCATGAAAACGTCCTCCACCCGTTAATCAAATGTAAATGAAACCTCGCAATGAACAATTAGAATGATGAGGTTTGCACAGCTTGGCTTCCTAATTCCGTGAAAACGGACATCCACCTGTTAAGTGCAAGCGAAACCTCGCAATGAACACCTAGAACGGTGAGGTTTGGTTGCATAGCTGGGACATCCGATGCAAAGTACCTCGCAATGAACACCTATGCATTGCTGGGCTTCCGATGCAAAGCAAGTACACCTATGACGACAACCCTGTCAGTGTGGTCCGATGTAGCCAGCCCATACTCACTTGGTCTCGCCAATCGCTGGACTAACACAAGTCCCAAATCAGACTGACTTCTACGAAAAACAAAAAAAAAAAAAAAACAAAAAAAAGAAAAATGTCGTGGCCTTCTATCAAGCAAGTCTAGCAGGGTCTAGAGAGGGTCAAGGTCTACCACCTACCTTGGACTTGTTCTTGTAAGCGTCAAGGGCTGTGCGGAGCTTCTTCCCCAAATCCTCGTGGACCTTGGAGAAGTTGTCCACGGCTCTCTTCTGCAGGAACTCCTGGGTGTCCTTCAGGTGGCCGGCGATGTTCTCCACCAGGCGGTCACGTTCCGCGGCACTCAGCACCTTTGGCAACCGAAGACATACTGATCAATCTGTTTCTGCACACCCCCCCCCCCCCCCCCCCCGAGTGTGAAAGTGCCTACATCCACTATCATGTTTTTTTCTTCTTCTTCGGTGATGCCACTACACTTGGGAGACTGATCCTCTAAATGAAACGGCTGATCTTTCTCAGACCCTCCACTGACCTGGACAGTTTCTTCCGTAAGGCCACACACCTAAGTTAGGATTTTGCACTAAAACACTATAAAACCCATGTAAGCGTTTTGAGGCCTACCATACAGTTGGGCCAGTATTTCATGTTAGACTGATAACTGATCAAAAGAACAACTCGCCCGCCAATTATTTCCCATGTTTTGGGGGGATTTTCACCGATGAAATCCGAAACAATCTTCGAATACATGATCTTCCCCTTAGTTGACGTCATATTTCAGGCTTTTGCACCCATCCGTGACCCCATCTTCACGCCAGTCGGAAGCATCCAATCAGTCCCCTTCCTTTGATCTTAACCTGTCTGCTTGGAACCACCTGGCTGGTACCTGTGATGACCATATGAAAGAAAATGAGGAGAATCAACTTTCAGACACAATAAGAAAAAAATTCTCAAAACAATCTAAACTGCGCCAGTCTATAAATACTCAACTCCTTAAGCAAGGCCTCGGCGCATTAATTTTTGGTGTGCATCCATAGCGGTGGGCATGTCTCTTCTCTCGATTCCAGAAAGGGCTCTCACAGGTCTGGAGGTACGTAAATGGAAATTCGTGGATGGTTTTGTTTTGTTTGTTTGTTTTCAACTTTCAGGCAACTCATCTTTCTAGCTGCCTCAGTGGCACCCAGTAACTCCCTTGTCAGTCATCTCGTTTCCCCATATACTCAACACCCCCTACCCTTCCCCTCACATCCCTACACTTGTTCTGTCGCAGTCCTAGCACCGACATTTACAATAAAATTCCATATTTTTGTCCACTGGGGACGTTTTTTTTTTTTTTTTTTTTAAAAAAAAAGTTTACTTTCTCAGTTTGCCTAGAAAAGTCTGAGCGGTAGTGTGACAATAAAAGGATACTAAATCCATTCATGGCCATTAAACACCCCCCCCCTCTCTCTTTCTTTGTGTATGTTGTCACAACCATGCCGAGGGACCCGCCGGGGCTTTGAAGGATGAACCACGCTACCCCCTCCCCACACCTCTGAACAGTTCGTTCAAATCAGGTACCCCACCCCCCTCCCCTCCGGCCTCGTTTTCATTCAACGCCCACCTTGCACCGAACATAAGATAAATGATCGCTCGTTCTTCGTTTTCGTTATCCTAAGCGTTGTT
Organism: Conus betulinus; assembly: GCA_016801955.1. Taxonomy (NCBI): domain Eukaryota; kingdom Metazoa; phylum Mollusca; class Gastropoda; order Neogastropoda; family Conidae; genus Conus; species Conus betulinus. The sequence continues at coordinate 451,441 of JADBJO010001085.1, forward strand.
CATGTTGCCTGAAGAAGACCCAAGTGGTCGAAACGCATCGTGTTTTGTCCTGTAACTTGTTTGTCGTGTTCTTTGGCGGACTCGCAAAGAATCATTCTTAAAATTCCCCTCAATCAGGTTGGTTGCCATCCAGACCCTTTTCCTCCCCAACTAACATGTAAAAAATGGACCTGAAATGTTCTGCATCTAATCATTCAGAATAAAAAACAATTACGATCCTACAGTTTCAAGACCCCCCCCCCCCCCCACCACTTCCACCTCACCTCCCACCACTTCACGCACACACACACACAAACAGCAGTTCTCTACACAGGCTGTACCCCCCCCTCCCTCCCCACCACACCTCCTCCTCTCTCACCTTGGTCCAGAAGGTCTGAGCCTGGGAGAAGTTGTCCTCCTCAGGGTGTCGAAGCGCTGCACGTCACCGGTGACCTTGAAGTGACACTCCACGTCCTTGGCGTTGTCCACAGGCCCCGAGAAACTGTTGGGGTAGTAGTTGGGGGCCCCGCCTGTTCCACCACACAGTTGTAAGAAATATTCATATTAACACGATGATGATAATGACAATCATTATGATAGTCAAGAGGAGCTTGAACGAATGAGAATGTGTTTGGGATTATTCATTATGCAAAAAAAAAATATAAGAAGAAGAATAAAATAAAACAACCGTGATACTAACCATAAGGATGAAGAAGTTTTTAAACAACTGTAGACTTCATGTGTTTGGTTTGTCAAAAACGAATGTGTGATAATAATCATAGCAATAAAGAATTTTTTTCTTAATAACAGTAGACTGTGTGTGTTTGATCTGTCAAAAACAATTGTGTGATGATAACTATAGCAAAAAGGAAATTTCTGAACTACAGACTTCGTGTGTTTGGTTCGTCAAAAACGATTGTGTGATGATAACTATTGCAAAAAAAAAAAAAAGACATTTCTGAACAACTACAGACTTTTGTGTGTTTGGTTTATCAAAAACGATTGCGTAATAGTAACCGTAGTAGTTGATCTGGTGTCGGGGAGCAGCATTCATTCGGAGTTGTGGGACGTTTAATTAATTCCATTTCCTCACGGGAGAAAAGAGTTACCCCGCTTGTTTGTTACTTGACTTGTTCACTACTCCCGGGCCTCACTCATTCCAAATTCTCCTGTCCTACATACTGGCAGCGAAGACCTTGCTGACCACAGCACTGACCCTGATTGTTGTCCACGCACTGGGGGCCGTCACGCTGGTAGTTCTTCGCCTTGCAGCTGAAGGGGCAGTTGACGGGCAGCTGGAGGTAGTTGCTGCCCAGGCGATGCCGGTGCGTGTCCGAGTAGGAGTACAGCCGGCCCTGAAACACACAAGAGTCACCTCCCTGTGGCGCGAACGCTACACCTCACCTATCTCGTAACTGTGGGTTGAGTTACTTCCCGTGGTGCGACGTAGACCTCACCCATCTCCTGGTTTACCTCCCGTAGTGCCACGCTACACCTCACCTATCTCGTAACTCTAGTGATGGGTTGTTATAAGGTGCCACCTTTGACTTTCTCACAAAAACCCCACCTGCATCTGTTGTGGTTCTCTACGTCTGTGGGCGCCCTACGCTAACAGCAGCACTGTGGGCGCCCTACGCTAGCAGCAGCACCTATCCTTACAGCAGTCCCCCACACACAACATTGTGCGGATCATTTTCGGCACTTTTGTCGATTAACCATGTGTATTGTTGTTAATGCACTGAGTTTGGAATCTCTCCCCCTCCCCCCCCCCCCCCCCCCCCAAAAAAAAAGGCTATTTGAAAAAAAGGAAATGCGATTTCTGTACCAAAACACAGTAATACATCCTCCCCCGTATGACAAGTAAATGCATATCATTGTATCTCTGCCTTATGCGCGCTCAATGAAATCAGGTCAGTGCCTTTGTCCACACTATTCCTGGTCACTGTGTGTGTGTGTGTGTGTGTGTGTGTGTGTGTGTGTGTGTGTGTGTGTGTGTGTGTGTGTGTTTATGTTGTGTGTGTGTGTGTGTGTGTGTGAGAGTGTGTGAGAGTGTGAGAGAGAGAGAGAGAGAGACAGAGGCAGAGACAGTGACAGAGAGAGAGAGAAAAAGACAGACAGAGACAGAGCCTGCACGCTGCTTAGTCTGTAGACCCTAAACAGCATCTTGCCCAGCGTGGGGATTTTACTGAAAAGCACGCGCTAGCTGAAACCGGCTCTGTGACGGACAACCCAGGCCATGCGCGCGGCTGTGGGAAAGAATGAGTAGGCTACATCCGCAAGGGAATGCACACTGCTGTTAGTTTACGGTCAGCTGTTAGCGTAAGGGGCCCACAGTTGTATCTCTGACAGCTGGCTGAGGACAAGCTTGTCTACTCCGTGGTACTGTCTGCCCCCACTTTTTTCTGTAGATAAGGGAGTAAAGTTGATGGGGGGAGAGGGAGGGGGGGGGGGGGGGGGCACAAGTTTTTTTGTTGCAAACATTTTACATGTTAATCAAACAATTCAGCAGCGTGCGCAAGCTGCGACAAACCTGTGAACAGCTACGCAGGCTGCGATGACGTTTCTTTTAACAGAGAGTTGGTTTTTTCATGGTAGTTACGCTACGCAGGCTGCGATGACGTTTAAACTTGTTAACAGAGCGACTTTTTTCATGGTAGAGTTAAGCTACGCAGGCTGCGATGACGTTTAAGCTTGCTAACAGAGAGTGACTTTTTCACGGCAGTTTCATGTTCCTTCGCTGGGCTTTGTGGGTCACCTTTGTGTAGGCCACACAGCCAGGTACAGTGATGTCCGGAGGTTTTTTTCCTTTGTCCACTTTGGGAAACTGTTGTGCTAGAATATTGTTGGGTACCTGGGTTAAAGGCGTAATCCCCCCATCCCATCCCACCCCTACGGAAGGATTCAAACAACAGAAGACAGAACACAGAACACGTGGGGCAAGAGTGGGGAAAAATAAATTTAAAAAGAAAGTTTCGAGGAAAGATTGGGACCCAAGGCAGACGGTAAAAGAAAAGACGGAAACAAATCATTCAGGACACGAGAATGAAGAGTGAGGAAATGAAATAAAAAAAAAAAAAAGAAGTGCAAGGAAAAATATTTATTCAAAGTGAGGACCAGTCACTGTGGCAAAGTGGTTAGTGTAGTGGACTCCCGGCTGGGAGTCATGTAGGATTTTTCTGCCCCGAGTGGCTCCTACCCAGAGTTGAGTTTGCTACGGGGCTCAGTTGGGAAGACTGGGACCACACAGTCGAGTTTCATCCACTTAATGGATGCGTCTCTGAGAGTGTTGCTCAAATTTACTGAACAACAGCAGGTGTCTGTGTCTCTCTGGCCCTGGCTGACGCTGGGATATATTATGAAAGGAAGCATAGAGTACAGCCCTGTCATGCATTCTCAGACCGGAATGGAAATCCGTGACATCATCTTCATGATTCTCATTCTCATCGATCAGCATTTAAAAAAAAAGTATCAAAATCTGTGGCCCTTCATGACCTGCTCTCATGGTGACCTTTAGTTTCGATGTCCTCTCTCCACGTCTGTGGCCTTGGTTTGGTTCCGTCGGGGTGCTGGTATCGGCTGGTCCATGGGGACTGTCGTTGGTCGGACGTGGTGGTGTGCCCTCCGGAGGGAGAGCTTACTCACGCAGGCTCCACGACTAAGCAATCATTGTCGTCATTAGGGGGTTTAGTAGATGGTGTCCTCAATATGCTGGATCAGAACAGGCGGCACTGAACACCACCGAAGTGACTCGGCAGCAGCGCAGTGTCTCCTCCGGTGGGTTGCCTCTTAACGATTTTACACTGACTGCTCCCTGTGGACTGCCGGTGCCGGGGCTGCACCGGGACCCACCGGGCTGTGGCTGTGGATGAAGTGTCGGAATGAGTGGCATGGGTGCACTGCCACTGAGGTTGCACCAAAGTTGGGACAGCCATAAAAAAAAAATCAAAGTGAAGGGCAAAAAAAAAAAAAAAAAAACAGGAAAAGAAAAACACGACCATGAATGGTGGTTGGTTACATGGGGTGGCGACTGCAGACAGAGATCTAAACAACCTTTTTTAAAAACAATTCTCATGACTCCACCCGACAACGTGGACAAACGAATCACAAGACAAAACACGACGCGTTTCGACCTCTTAGGTCTTCTGCAGGCAAGACAAACAACAAACACTCAGGACAACGAAACGAAAGCAAGAACAAGCAATCACTTATCTTTATCGAATTCGGAGCAAGATGGGCGTATGAGCATGGATGGTTAGAAGACAAAAAACACTTTTTTAAAGAAAAAAAGAAAGAAAGAGAGAGAGGAAATAAACTAAACTGAAAAAAAAAGGCAGAAAAGAAAAAGTGCCCACCTGCAGCATTTTGTCCGGGGAGGGCTCAACGCCAGGCACCATGTGTGGGGGGAGAAGGCGATCTGCTCCACGTCAGCAAAGTAGTTGCTGGGATTCCGGTCCAGCACCATCTTGCCCACCTGGATCAAGGGGAACTCGCTGTGGGCCACACCTGAAACCCCCCCCCCCAGACACTCACTGCATGCGTGATGGTGCCCTCTCCCTGGCACAGACCCAATTAAAAGTCAACAAGATGTAAAGCATATAAACGTACTCCCAGCACAGTGCCAAAAAGGGGAGACAATTTCCAGTTAGTGGAAGAGAGAAAAAATCAAAAGTGGTGGTTATTTCCCTCATCGGACTTGATTAAAAAAAAAAATATAGCCATTAGTAACGGTTATTCTGGTAAGATAAGACATCGGGCATCATCCGTGACCCATAACGAACATGCCTACAAATTTTCAGACTGATCAGCCCAGAAGTTTTGTCTGGAGCGAGTGGAACACATTTTGACCACGGACAGAGACACAGACTGACGCACAGACAGCATTTCTTCGTTCCCATTTTTAAAGTACTCCCTGTACTATATGAACTGGGAGTACAAAAATGACAGTGTGCAGGCGCTGTGCTAGTAGTATCAGTCACTGTATGCGAGTTGTGACAGACTGGTCCCCTACTGAAATTCGGCCCCCCGTCAAAAAAAAAAGACAGCATACAAACAAAGACAGACAGAAATTGTATTTTCGTTTTTCTTTCTTTCTTTTTTTTTTTGTTTGTGGAGTAGGGGAGGCGATTCCATTGCGCAATTTAAAAGGTATTTACATCTTCCTGTTGGTCTGATTGGCTCCGTGTCTTTTTTTGGGGGGGTGATGGGAGGGTGGGGGGGTTAGAATTCCAATGCGCCAATTTAAAAGCATTCCACTTCTTCTTGTCGGTCTGACTGGTTCTGTGTGTGGTTCCACTGGCAAGCAAAAGTCTACATGCAGAATAATTGGCCATCCTCGCTGAGCAGCGGAGCGCGCACGCGCGCACACACACACACACACGCACACAAGTACATTTTCTATAAAGTAGTACCGAGCAATGGATGAGGTCAGGATGTGAACTAGTACACTTCTGCTGACCTAGATATCAAGAGAAAAATAAACCGTCTCGCCTCTCTACCCGACACCCCTAACATTGCTGAATGCTTGCGCAAGTGTGTACAGATATGTGTGGACGCGCATGCAAATAAGTGCAGAGAGAGAGAGAGAGAGAGAGAGAGAGAGAGAGAGAGAGAGAGAGAGCGAAGCATGCGTTCATGTTTGTATGCATCCCAGGTTACATGAAAGATACTAACCTACCCTATGTTTGTCAGCTACATCCAGAGAATCATACCAATGAACAATCTGCAGTGTGTGAGAGTGTGTGTGTGTATGTGTGTGTGTGTGTGTGTGTGTGTGTGTGTGTGTGTGTGTGTGTGTGTGTGTGTGTGTGTGCGTGCGTGAGTGCGTGAGCGCGTGTGTGTGTGTGAGTGGATGGGTGGTGGGTGGGTGAGTGAGTGAGCGAGCGAGCGTGAGCGAGCGAGCGAGTGAACGAGCGCATGCGTGCATTTGTCCGTATTGTGTGCATGTGTGTGTGAAAAATCGATAAACTCGGTCTGGGAGTTATGCAAGTCCACAGACATGCACAGCATGTTGAGCAAAAATTGTATCAGACTGATTTGTGATGTGCTATGGATACGTCTGCATGTGCATTTGCACGCGGGGGATGTGGGGTGGGCGTGGGGGTGGGAATGGAGGTACTGTGTTTGTGTGGGTGTGGGTGTAAGTGGATATACGTCCAGTGTGTGTGTGTGTGTGTGTGTGTGTGTGTGTGTGTGTGTGTGTGTGTGTGTGTGTGTGTGTGAGAGTGTGTGAGAGCGTGTATATGCACAGAACGCATGTGTGTGTGCGTGTGTGTGCGTGAGTGTGTGCATGCATGCACGTGTGCGTGCATGCTATCACGTGCGATCGCACGTGCGCGCAGTGCGCACAACCCTGTGCCCGTCTCCAGCACCTTGGTGAGGTCGAAGGGGCTGCAGTGGTACTTCTCCGCCTGCTGGAAGGTCATGACCTGGATGTGCAGGGTCCAGGTGGGGAACTGCTTGTTGGCGATGGCGTTGTACAGATCCCGCTGGGCGTAGTCCGGGTCCGTGCCGCTCAGCTCATCAGCCTTATCCGCCATCAGGTTCTTGATGCCTTGGTCTGTCTGCAAATCATAATAGTAATAACAGTAACAACAATAATCATCACAGTAACAATGATAATAATGGTTATGATAACAGTAACAAAAAAAATAATAACAATAACAACATAACAATCATAACAAAAGCAGTGATGATTAAAACAGTAGTGTTAATGATGATGATAACGTTATGATGAGAATAAAACTAATCATAATAATGATAACAAAATGAAAATAAGAATAACAAGACGAAGAATGACGATGACACATAACTGATGATCATGGCAACACATCTACATGAAAATATTCCACCATTTGTACAGCCGTTTTCCTGGTGGAAATATTCCATCATTTGTACAGCAGTTTCAGTATCTCAGAGCTTTTTTTTTTTTAAACATACAATCTGCACTCGGGAAAACACGGTACATCACAGCTGCCCCGATAGTAACAAACAAATGAAAGAAGAAAAAAAAAAGAAACACAAAGAAGATGTTAAAATGGACTGAGAACGTATATCAAGTTCCAAAGAGTCGTTTCGAAAATGATGTTAGCGAGTGGATTGCAATGGACAGAGAAAAGCAGAGCAAGTTCCGAACCGACGTCGGGGGCATGAACCTGGCTGCAGATTTGGGGGGTAAGGGAGGAGGGAGGGAGGGAGAGAGAGACAGGGGGTTAGGGAGGAGAGAGAGAGAGAGAGAGAGAGAGAGATTTGGGACGTAAGGGTGGAGGGAGAGGAGGAGAGGGAGAGAGAGAGAGAGAGAGAGAGAGAGAGAGAGAGAGAGAGAGAGAGAGAGAGGAGAGAGAGAGCGTGTGTGTGTGTGTGTGTTTATGCGTACGAACAAACATGTGCATGAAAATGCGCTCGTATGCACCCAAGTCATTGTTGAACGCCTGCATTTCACGACCTAAAAGACTCCCCGCCCACCCCTTTCCTCTCTCCTCCGCTCCCAATTCTTCCCAAGCAAGCAGACGACACAATAGGGGAGGTAACCCCCACGCACGGCGCCTAATCACAATCATACATTTTTCAGATTTGCCCCAACTTAGTTCTTTAGATTCAGAGTTGTCTTCCCCTCGTCACGAAGCTTCCGCTGTGTGAGCCGCCTGCCGTCGCCAGCAGCTGGGCAACAATGGCGACGACAGCGCAGACCATTAAAAACCCATCCCGGGCTTCAAGCACTGACATGTACGGCCCGGTACGGCTGGTTCCACTTTATTTGGCGGCAGCGCCTCGGGCCGTTTTCGACACCCCAACAGAGCCTCAGTCGATGACGAGATCGACGAGAGGAGAGAGCAGGGTTGTCGAACACAATACATCGCACAGGTGAGCATGCGCGCGCGGGCAATCGGGCACGCGTACGCAAGCGGGCTGGAGAGTGCGCGCGCACACATACACACTGGTCTCAGGTTCGAATCTTCCACCTGTTGATTTCCCCCTTTCTCCTTCCTCACCCCCCCCCCCCACCCCCACAATCTCCTCCTACCTCCCACCCCGTCCCGACTCCCTGTGCGTCCCTCTTTCCCTTCATCTGTCGACTTCCAGGACATGAAACTGGGGGAGTGTTTTGGTCGAGAGACAATGAAGGTAGCGCAGCACAGAAGGGTGTGCTCGGTAAGCAGCCTACAGGCGATCCCAAGGTAATGAGGGGATTTGTCCCAGCAGAAATATGTAGCACATTCCACCTGAATAAAAATTCTCAACATGGGACTACTGTGTACATTCTGAAAGAAGTGTGAGGAGAGGCGGGGGGGGGGGGGGGGGGGGGGGGGGGCTATGAGGCTGGAGATGCGCTCTCAATGAACAGGTGGGCTGCCTGATTTTCACAGTAAATTGTTTTAACTGTCATACAGTACGATCTAAAAACATACATACACGTGCACGCACAACACACACACACGCACACACACCACACACACACACACACACACACACACGCACACAGACACAACACACACACACACACACAGACACACACAGACGTATACACAGACAGACACACGCACACACAGATACACTATCAACACACTATCCATCCTCCATCCAGCCTTCTAATCCCTTCCTACCCCCCCCCCCCCCCCACCCTTTCCCTCCCACCAAATGCACACAATCACCCATCCCCAACCTCCACCCACAACTACCCATCCCACACAGACCCCTCCCCCCCAACACACACACACACACACATACACACAAACACACAGACAGACACACACACACACACACACACACACACACACACACACACACACACACACACACACACACACACACACACACACACAAACACACACACACACATTTTCCCCACAGACACGCACCTTGAAGTGGAACTTGCAGTACACCGCCTCATTCTTGCTGTTGACCAGCTTGAAGGTGTGGCTGCCGTAGCCGTTCATGTGACGGTAGCCGTCCGGGGTGCCGCGGTCCGAGAAGAGGAAGCACACCTGGTGAGTGGGTCTCCGGCCTCAGCGTGATGAAGTCCCAGAACATGTCCGGGTCCTGTGACAAAATGATAAGGGAAAAAAAACAAGCCCCCGGGAGTCACGGACACTTGCGGGTGGTGGGCATGGGTCATGTGAGCGTAGGGACTGGAACTAGGTCATTCAACATGCCATGGGACATATAGAAAAAAAAAAAACTAAACCAGTTGTTAATGGGAATTGTTGTTGTCGTCGTAGCCTGGCCAAAAGACTCCAGGGATCATCCAAACAGCCGAAGTACTTGATCACTATGATACAAATGCATCAGCTGGGGATGAGAACATTACGTGTATGACCGTTTTTTGATTACCCCGCCACATGGGCAGCCACACTCCGACTTCGGGGTTAATGGGAATTGAAGCAAGAGAATAAATGCCCCGAGTTTGTCGACCGTCAGGGGAACAGGACAGATAAATTTACAAAACGGACAACGCGTTTCGACATACTGGTCTTCTCCCTCATCATTCTCTTTATCACTTTACTGTATTGTCCTCTTCAATCTTATCTTCTTTTCGGAATTCGTTGTCCCCCGCCCTCGCCCGCCCGTCCGTCGTCCTTATTGTGGTCTCGCATACACACACACGCACGCACGCACACACACACACACACACACACACACACACACACACACACACACACACACACACACATTTATAGACGAAAAATGACAAATAATTCCAAATGAAACAGAAATCAAAACAACAAATGTCAATGAAGTACTCACCTTCAGATTGGTCACTGGGTTCCTCTTCTGCGTGTGAATAAAGCTTGGGAACTGAAGGAGCAGCAGAACAAAAATACATTAATCACACACACACACACACACACACACACACACACACACACACACACACACACACACACACACACACACGCGCGCACATACACACAGAGGCGCGCGCGCGTACACACACACACACACTCTCTCTCTCTCTCACTCACTCTCTCTAACTCCGACTGCATCAATTTAGGTCACAACTGAATCCTAATTCAACTCCAATCAACTCCTACCCCACCCCAAACACATCCGCATCAATTTGGATCGATCACAAGTAATCGAATGCCGAATGCCCCCCCCCCCCCCCCCCCCCGCTTCCCCTCCCCCCCCCCCCCCACTTCCCCCTCCCCCACCCCCCCCCCTCCCCGACTCCCATTCCCAAACACAAGTCTTCAATCCACATACAATCCACATGCAACGACAGATCCGAGGAGTGGAACTGTACACAGATCCAAAACAAAATCCTAGGACTCCCCAAGAACCAAACCAAACACGATCCCCAACCCTACAAACACACACACACACACACACACACAGATAAAATCGCCACTACCGCCAACACTTTCCCACCATGTCTTTGTAACCCAAAGCAAACCAAACATATACACCTACTTTCCCACCATATATCTTTGTACCCAGAGCAAACCAAACATATACACCTACTTTCCCACCATATCCTTGTACCCAAAGCAAACCAAACGTATACACCTACTTTCCCACCATATCCTTGTACCCAAAGCAAACCAAACGTATACACCTACTTCCCACCATATCCTTGTACCCAAAGCAAACCAAACGTATACACCTACTTTCCCACCATATCCTTGTACCCCAAAGCAAACCAAACGTATACACCTACTTTCCCACCATATCTTTGTACCCAGAGCAAACCAAACACACACACCTCCTTTCCCACCATATCTTTGTACCCAGAGCAAACCAAACGTATACACCTCCTTTCCCACCATATCTTTGTACCCAAAGCAAACCAAACGTATACACCTGCTTTCCCACCATATCCTTGTACCCAAAGCAAACCAAACGTATACACCTGCTTTCCCACCATATCCTTGTACCCAAAGCAAACCAAACGTATACACCTACTTTCCCACCATATCCTTGTACCCAAAGCAAACCAAACGTATACACACCTACTGTTCCCACCATATCCTTGTACCCAAAGCAAACCAAACGTATACACCTACTTTCCCACCATATCCTTGTACCCAAAGCAAACCAAACGTATACACCTACTACTTTCCCACCATATCCTTGTACCCAAAGCAAACCAAACGTATACACCTACTTTCCCACCATATCCTTGTACCCAAGCAAAACAAACGTATACACCTACTTTCCCACCATATCCTTGTACCCAAAGCAAACCAAACGTATACACCTACTTTCCCACCATATCCTTGTACCCAAAGCAAACCAAACGTATACACCTACTTTCCCACCATATCCTTGTACCCAAGCAAACCAAACGTATACACCTACTTTCCCACCATATCCTTGTACCCAAAGCAAACCAAACGTATACACCTACTTTCCCACCATATCCTTGTACCCAAAGCAAACCAAACGTATACACCTACTTTCCCACTTTCCCACCATATCCTTGTACCCAAAGCAAACCAAACGTATACACCTACTTTCCCACCATATCCTTGTACCCAAAGCAAACCAAACGTATACACCTACTTTCCCACCATATCCTTGTACCCAAAGCAAACCAAACGTATACACCTACTTTCCCCACCATATCCTTGTACCCAAAGCAAACCAAACGTATACACCTACTTTCCCACCATATCCTTGTACCCAAAGCAAACCAACGTATACACCTACTTTCCCACCATATCCTTGTACCCAAAGCAAAACCAACGTATACACCTACTTTCCCACCATATCCTTGTACCCAAAGCAAACCAAACGTATACACCTACTTTCCCACCATATCCTTGTACCCAAAGCAAACCAAACGTATACACCTACTTTCCCACCATATCCTTGTACCCAAAGCAAACCAAACGTATACACCTACTTTCCCACCATATCCTTGTACCCAAAGCAAACCAAACGTATACACCTACTTTCCCACCATATCCTTGTACCCAAAGCAAACCAACGTATACACCTACTTTCCCACCATATCCTTGTACCAAAGCAAACCAAACGTATACACCTACTTTCCCACCATATCCTTGTACCCAAAGCAAACCAAACGTATACACCTACTCTCCCACCATATCCTTGTACCAAAGCAAACCAAACGTATACACCTACTCTCCCACCATATCCTTGTACCCAAAGCAAACCAAACGTATACACCTACTCTCCCACCATATCCTTGTACCCAAAGCAAACCAAAATACACACCTACTCTCCCACCATATCCTTGTACCCAAAGCAACCAAACGTATACACCTACTCTCCCACCATATCCTTGTACCCAAAGCAAACCAAACGTATACACACCTACTCTCCCACCATATCCTTGTACCCAAAGCAAACCAAACGTATACACCTACTCTCCCACCATATCCTTGTACCCAAAGCAAACCAAACGTATACACCTACTCTCCCACCATATCCTTGTACCCAAAGCAAACCAACGTATACACCTACTCTCCCACCATATCCTTGTACCCAAAGCAAACCAAACGTATACACCTACTCTCCCACCATATCCTTGTACCCAAAGCAAACCAAACGTATACACCTACTTTCCCACCATATCCTTGTACCCAAAGCAAACCAAACGTATACACCTACTTTCCCACCATATCCTTGTACCCAAAGCAAACCAAACGTATACACCTACTCTCCCACCATATCCTTGTACCCAAAGCAAACCAAACGTATACACCTACTCTCCCACCATATCCTTGTACCCAAAGCAAACCAAACGTATACACCTACTTTCCCACCATATCCTTTGTACCCAAAGCAAACCAAACGTATACACCTACTCTCCCACCATATCCTTGTACCCAAAGCAAACCAAACGTATACACCTACTCTCCCCAGCTGCACACAACCCCTGCAAGGCGCTCACCAGAATGGGGTCCCGGATGAAGAAGATGGGCGTGTTGTTGCCCACCAGGTCCCAGTTGCCCTCATCCGTGTAGAACTTCACGGCGAAACCGCGCGGGTCACGTGCCGTGTCAGCCGACCCCTTTTCCCCGCCTGCCATTGGTGGAGAGAAGATCATTAGCATCATGTTCATCGTTTCCATTACTTTTGCTCTCGGACGATTCAGTCTCCCGTCGTTTCACTATCAACACTTTATTTGATAAGATAATTATCTTTGTCGACTTCCAGATAAACAAGGGGGAAAAATACCGATAGGTACGTTTACATTTCCAAAACGTTTCCAAGAATTTCAAAAAAGATGAAAGACGAGACTGCAGATGTGGAATGGGTGAATCTACAAAAGGGAAAAATAAAAATTTGCAGGTGAAATTTTTTCTCTTTAAAATGAGTTAAGGCCCACGCAAACATCATCAGATAAACATCTGAATCATTGTATCTCAGTTCTTGTATTTCCTTGTATTATCATCTTTTTTTTTTTAACCCAAATCGAATCATACGCATTTGGATAATAATATATTTGCTTTTTTCTCTCTACACCTGAAGTGTTCTTCTAATCGACTTGTATGCAAATAATATAGGCTAAACATCTCAGTTACAATTATTTGTCTAAAAGTGTTCAACAAACTGTCCTCCACCATCCTTAATTCATCATTACCAATGGTAAATCGATGGACCCGTCAGCTCTTACCCAAACACTGGAGGTATCAATTGTGAATCAACAGACCCATCAGCTCTTACCCAAACACTGGAGATATGAATGGTGAATCAACAGACCCATCAGCTCTTACCCACGGTGGAGAAGCGCACGGCCAGTGGAGTCTTCTTGCCCACCTTGCTGAAGATGCTGGCCTTGCAGTACTTGGTGATGTCGTGGGTCACCTCCAGGTACCCGAAGGCGCCTGCCACCCAAAGACGACGACTACATGAACACTTCTACCGCAAAACCAAGCTCAGGAAAAAGTTTCGTCGTTTTCTTTTTTACACTATCTTAGTCTAAGCAACCACACATAAAGCCTTTTTAGGAATTTCAAAAAGTAATTCCACAGCTCAACCGAAAATACGTAGACAAACGAAGCACAAGATACACAACACTCAGGACAACGAAAATGAACGAGCAATCACTTGTCTTCATCCAATTCGGCGCAAGATGGGTTCAACACTCGTTCATTTTCGCTGTCCTGGGCGTTGTGTGTCTCTCGCCTGAAGAAGACCCAAAAGGTCGAAACGCGTCGTGTTTTGTCTTGTGATTCGTTTATCTACGTTTTACGGCAGAGCCTTATACATGCTTTTTTTTTTTAATTTGTGAAGATTTCCGCCTGTAGTGGCCACACTGTGCAACTACTAGATGTCACTGTTTAGGGCTGTCCACGTCACACTAGGTGACAAAAAGGTCGCATGCTGATAAAGCATGAAACAATGAGAACGACTGTTTCATGATGGCTACACTGCCTGACGTGCTGAAAGCGGACAGGACTATAGGCCGTTCTGGGGGGTACCAGCCGTTCCGCTTGGTTCCCTGCTCCCGGATAGAGAAAAGCGCGGAAAACAGCGCGAAAAACACCTATATATACCACACACACACACACACGCACGCATGCACGCACACGCACGCACACACACGCACGCACACACACACACACGCACACACACACACACACACACACACACACACACACACACACACACACAGAAATACCCTGAGGACAGACGTGTCATTGCAAAACGGGTAAGCTAACGTCCACCTTGGACAGCGTGCTGGACGACTTTCACTCTCCAGTGGCAAGATTATGACACAAATTTGGAGCGACATTAACTGTCACACCGAAATAAGCTTAAAAGGATTTCCCGGACGAAGACAGGAGGATGGTCCAAAAAGGCACTTAAAAAATAAAGGCGACAACAGTGTAGAACAGTTGTTTTGAATACGAAGCCGAAGAGAGTTTAAAAAAAAAAAAAGAAAAAAAAAGAATAACTTTACAAGCACAGAACTTCTGGAAGGCTGGAGAGCCGTCTCTACAGAAATAGCCCCTACGTCATCAGCGGGACGTCAGCTCTGAAATAACATTGGACGGCAACAACGACAACTGCAGCAGCAACTAAAGCCGTAGCAACTTATCGTCTGAAACAACAACAAAAAAGTAGCAGCCTTGACATTTTTCAAAGAGCGACAATAGCACAGCACAACAATGCTGTTTGAAGAAAAAGACAGTACTACTGGCATGAGAGCACAGCACAACATGCTGTTTGAAGAAAAAGACAGTACTACTGGCGTGAAGCCTGACCCTGCATCTGTCTGTCGTAGTAAGCAAAACCTCAAAGCTCGGGGGCGGGAGGGGTGGGGGGTGTGGGGTGGGGGGGTGAACTGCCGGAGCGATGCATTTGCAACAACCGCCAACATTGCCTCTCGTACAGTGTGGTGAACTTCTAAATCAAATCAAATCCAGACGAAAACCGTTTTAAGAATTAATTCGTGTCACACACACACACACACACACACACACACACACACACACACACACAGCATTTCTTCGTTCCCATTGTACAGTACCCCCCTGTTCTAAAAGAACTGGTAGTACAAAACCGTTTGGGGCTGTTACAGCCGTTAGTAACGGAAAGATCGGCCAAGTAAGTTAGTAACGACTATAACGGTAAAAAAACACATCGGGCATCATCCGTGACCCATGATGAACATACCTAAAATTTTTCAGAAAGATCGGCATAGTAATTTTGTCTGGAGCGAGTGGAACACATTTTGACCGTGGACGGACGGACGGATAGGCGGACGGACAGGCGAACTGACACACACACACACACACACACACACACACACACACACACACACACACACACACACACACAGCATTTCTTCTCTGTTCTATAAGAACTGGGGAGTACAAAAAAAAGAGAAAGATACAGCTGGCCCGTCAAAGCGATTTGAATAATACGAGCGAATCCACATTATACACTGCAACCATTTGCCTTTCTAATCAGGGGGGGAATAAAAAAAAGGGGGGGGGGGGGGGGGGGGGGGGGGGGGGGGGGGGGGGGGGGGGGGGGGGGGGGGGGAGGGGGGGTTGCGCTAACAAAACCGTGGAAGATTAGCATTTTTACATCTTATCTCACCTCGTCACAATGCTCACGCATTTGACCGTCATCCGTTTTCATCAAAACCCAGACCTTTTGTTTCAGTCAGAAGTAGGCACTATACTCTCAAATAACGGACGAATGGTTAGGATAATGAATGGGTGTAAATAAACCAAGATAATGAAGAAACAAAGCAGGCGTTTACGGCGCAAGACTTTCTGACGATTTAGCTATCTTCTATCAGATCCTAGACTTTTGTAATTATAAACCCAGCCCACCCGATGGGGCCTTGTCAGGGTTGACAACACGGGGGGGGGGGGGGGGGGAATAGTCCCGTACAACGAAAACAATATCGACAAACAAACAACAAAGACAGTATTCACTTAGTAACCTGGCCGATGAATAATTACTGGCCGGCATCCTAAAGACTGATCAGACTTTTTGGCCGTGCTGACTGCGACAGCCTGTCCGCTTGATAAAAAGAAGAAGAAGAAGAAAAATGAAGGGTAGCAAAACAAACAACAACAAAAAAACGTAAAAAGGACGCTTCGTAGCCACACTGAAGAGAATGCATATTTCCACAACTCAATGGCACGTTCTTCTCTCTCTCTCTCTCTCTCTCTCTCTCTCTCTCTCTCTCTCTCTCACATTCACGGAAACACACACACGAAGCCGTTTTTAAATTTTTTTTGTTTATTTCTTACATAAATCCTGACCTCAGACAGAAAAGAAAAAGTACAAAATCATTTCCAGAACAAAGACACTTTGAGAACAGAGCACAAAGGCAGAAAAGCAGCAGACCCATAGCAAAGGGGGGGGGGGGGGGGGGGGGGGGGGGGGGGGGGGGGGCAGAGTCGAAGAAGAGTGACAGCAAAGAGAAAAGTTGCAAGCACCACAGTAGAACTTTCAGAAGGCGGGCGTAACTATTTGCGCAGGAAAAAGCCCCCCACCTCACCCCCCGGACCCCCCCCCCCCCCCCCCCCACCTTACCACACAGACTGTCAGATCACGGAATGCTCTACCGTAAAAATAAAAATAGATAAAGGGAAAAGAAAAGAAAAAGAAAAAAAAGATAAAGAGAAAAGAAAAAAGAGAGAGAGAAAAAAAAAGGGAAAAAAGTCACAAAAACTAACGTGAAAGAAAACTGGACATGTATCCAATGGTTCACTACCACCACAGTCCAGTCTCCCCCCAACAACTCAATGATCTGATGTGTGCATAATCATCAGCCACACGTGTGTCGGCTTTCTACAGTTCATGCACATCCTCCTTGACACGACGACTGCCTATCTGGGGCAGAGCCCACTGAAGAGCTGCCTGCTGGCGAATCATTCAGTTGTTGACCTGTGTCAGTCCGTCAATATCAGCCACTCAAGTTCTTGTTTTTTTTCATTCCCTTTTCATACAGGTGCATGCTATGTGTAACGTGTCATCCATACCAACGGCCAAGCTGGCCTTCTCTTCCGAAAGAAGTTCGTGATGGAATTTTACATGTGAGCAAGATGTTGTATACGCGTTTACATACGGAACTTTGGTTATAGTATCATTCGAAGAACTTTTTTTTTTTTTTTTTTTTGGGGGGGGGGGGGGGGGGAAAAGGGGGGGGGGGGGGGGGGGGGAGTTGAGGATGGATTCAGAACCAATGTTATTTCCAGAGGGAAAACTACCTCTGTACCAAAACGGCCCGGCGGAGATTCGAACAATCATCCCCAGGACACCAGAATCACGAGTCCGGTTCGCTACCAACTAACTTGTTCCGCCTACCCCCCCCCCCCCCCCCTTTCCCCACCCTTTAACAACTACCACCATGGTATGATATTCTCCGATACCAAGCACCTCCCTCCCACCTTCCACCCACCAGAAATGCCGAACCCGCCAGTTCCACCCCTCACCGTCCTATACCATCTCTTTGAGCAGAACCTCCTCAAGGTAAGAACGAGAACAGCTTCGGAGTGGAGCAACTCGTCTATGGACACCGCCACCGAACCACCCTTGAAAGTCTTTCTATACAGGATCTGTGTTGTGTTGTTCGTCACGTCGAATCGACGAGGACCACTTCAGTCATCTAGGGAGTGAGCGGTAGGTGCGTGGTTGGATGGGTGAGATGAGTTGTGGCTGATCAAGCCGATGCGTGCACGAAAATGTCCGGTGACAGCTTGGACAGTCAATATGAGAGACCTGCCCTTGATTGCTGGTGCGGTCTTTCCTTGCCCGTCTCTTTTGTTGCGCTGCAGCTGTCCTCCTTTCTTGACATAAATTGGGACCTTTGTGGATAAAGTAGCGACATCTGTCTGGATCCTTAGCAGTTTGTTCCCATGTGTCAGGGTTGATGTTAAACGCTTTCAAGGATGTTTTGAGGATGCCCAGCGCCCTTCCTTACAGCAGAACTGCCTGGAGGTAAGAACAAGAACAGCTCCTGGGTGGAATAGCTCCCCCGAGGATTCAGCCACCGGATCATCCTTGCAGGGGTCTTTCAATCCAGGATGGGCTTTGACGGACAACAAACTGTTTCCAAATCCGTCCAGACCTGAACGAGTTTTTTACCATGTTCCAGGGGAGACCGTAAAGAGGAAAAAGTCGTCTGCCGTTTGCATACAGGCCATCCCTTTCACACCCATTCTTATCTTTCAAAAGGTGAAGAAACTCCATGTCATGTGCCACTTATTTTGTGTGTTTATGTGTGTGCGTGTGTGTGTGTGTGTGTGTGTGTGTGTGTGTGTGTGTGTGTGTGTGTGTGTGTGTGTGTGTAAGAGTGTTGGGACTTGCATGATGCGAGACATAAACACTCTACAGCACACTCCATAAAAATATTGTTCAGAGAGATGTCCCCCTGGTGTGATCTTTGGAATTTCTCAAAGGGATCAACATTTTTCATCGGTTGTGACATTTTACGGAAGAAAGACTTTTAACGAAATATCCGGTGTAACTCTACAGGTGTGTTTTAAAAAGGGTTGTGTGTGTGTGTGTGTGTGTGTGTGTGTGTGTGTGTGTGTGTGTGAGCGTATGTGCTTCAATGACTTGAGTTGACTTCAACGCGGTGACAGCCCTGGTACGGCCCTTTGTGGTCGGCGTGGCTAAAAACAGCATTCTCTCTCTCTCTCTCTCTCTCGCTCTCTCTCTCTCTCCAGCGAATGAAACTATACCTGTGTTCGGGACGTGGGGGTGGTAAAAGGAATAAAACGGAGGTCGAAAGTAGCGACTTAATTAACGGGCTGTGATGCAGTAATAAGACAATAGCTGAGGGTTGTACAAGGCCCAGCATCCTTTCACTGGGGATGAGAGTTATTGGACCTGTTGGCAGCTGCGTGTATTGCAATGTTTCGTCAAACTGGTTGCGTTTGTATTAGGCTGTACGAGGAGTACCCCAGTACAATACAGGAGATTTAAAGGCATTGCAAGTGTCTGTAGTTGCTATAGGCAACGAAATTTCCTAAAACAGACTGCGAAGCCCCCCTCCCCAGGCCCCCGACCCCCCCCCCCCCCCCCCCCCCCCCCCGCCCTCCGCCCTCCCCACCCCCCTCTCTCCCTGTCCAACACAGTGGACTGCAAAGCATTTCGCCCGTCAAGAAACAGCACAATACCGCGACCATTCCGACATAGTTGTCTCCCTTGATCTTCTTCTTCTTCGTCTTTTCCACCTCGAGTCGTTTCCCTCGAACAATGCAGCACATAAAATTGTCGGCAAGTCGACTAAAAAGAGAAGAAATGTTCTAAGGGAAACTGGTTCTCGTCTTCATGCTTCTACAGCTTAATAGATAAGAAATCTAAACTTCTGGAGACGAAAAAAAAAAATCCCTAAATTACATGAACAATATCTGTCAATTCTCGTTTTCGTGCTTTTACGCTCTTTTATTGCGTGCAGTACCAATTTAGAATTAATACACACAATGAATTCTGATTAAAAAAAAAAAAAGAATTCACGGACACCGAATAGGCATAAATATTACTAACCCATTAAGACAGCAAGGTCAGGTGTCAATATAAAGACTTTTTCTATTTCAATTGCAAGATGACAGGATTCTCTTTCTTTTTTTTTTTTTCATTTTTTAAAGTTAGAATTACAAAAAGGCGCACCTGCACGTTTGCCATCTTGCAGAGAAACGTCCATGTCCATTTTCTTTTTTTTCTTTTTTTTTCTTTTTTTTTAAACATGATTGGAATCACCATCGAGATGGAGTGATAGAGCCAGAGCAAGCAGAATTTGGCTCTCTTTTTTCAAACCGGTGTCTAATCAAGATCAGAATACTGAGAAACTCGTTCCTCATTCAACATATTGCAGTCTAACGTGGCCCTTGTATGGGACCCAGACCTACCCCAGACGGTGCCGTTCGTGTGTCAATGTGCGCACGACTCGCCGTCGTTCGTCTTGCCTTTTTCTGTCTTCCCTTTTTTTTCCCCCCCTCCCCCCCCCCCCCCCCCCCCCCCCCCGCACCGTCCCCCCACTCACGGGGATTTAACACCATTCATGTAGCTTTTAGCATCGGGGCTTTAAGCTTTACCTCTTTTTTGTGTATGTATGGCTGGTTGGTTCTGGTTTTACTACCACCAGTTTAACCCCAGACATGGGTCTACCGACGTCTTTGAAGACACGCCGCACGCCACTGACGATCTATCGGCTGCCATGCGAACCGACTGACAGTCGCCTGGATTCAATCAAGTCTGAGTCATGCTGTTTATAGCCTAGCCGACCGTGGGGGTCATTTGGGTGCTGATGTGTTTTTTCTCCTCTCCCCCCCCCCCCCCCCCCACCCCCTACACACACACACACACTTGCTCACTTAACAGTCACGCTCTATAGATTCTGTTAACAACTCTGTCACATGCTTTTTTGTAATTACTGATGCATGACTCTTCTCCCCTCCCCCCTCCCCCCGAGTGGGGTGCGCAGTCGGGCGTAATTAAAAGGTATCTGACGGGGGAAATAAAAACCCAAAACCCGCTGTGTCACATAGTTCGTCAATGACCCGATCTTGAAACACATGAAACAGTCCAACTCTCCGGTAACAATTTCCGTGGTGTGGTCTTCAGACAGCCTATTCCTTACACACACACACATCTCCCATGCCCCCCCCCCCCCCCCCCCCCCCCCCCCCCCCCCCCGCCCTTTTCCCTCGTCTTTGCCAAGTCACTGTTTGAATGACGGACAAAACAGCTGGCCGTTGCGCCCCACCCACCCCCCCCCCCCCCCCACCCCTCACTGCTTCACGCTTCATGTTGACAACTGTACTGCACAGGCACGAGGCCGGTTAGTGTTTGACGTCAAGTAAGGTTTGC
The DNA here is from genome assembly GCA_016801955.1 of Conus betulinus. Lineage (NCBI taxonomy): Eukaryota > Metazoa > Mollusca > Gastropoda > Neogastropoda > Conidae > Conus > Conus betulinus. Next base: position 472,672 of record JADBJO010001085.1, read on the forward strand.
TTTCTTCTAATCTTTATGTGGCAATCTTGTTATTTTCGGACAAGGAGATAGATTTCACACCCTCCCTCCCCCCCCCCCCCCTCCTTCTCCTAAAAGAAGGGAAAAATAAAGACTGTAGGGGAACAAGGGAAAATATGACGACAAATTGCAGTACACACACACACACACACACACACACACCACACACACACACACACACACACACACAATCCAGCGCACTCAACTGTCAACAAAAATTGTATATATATAAAAAAAAAATCTGAAAAAGAAAACTTACGTATGCAGACAACGGTAACAAAAGCAGAAGAAGAGGAAGAAAAAGAAGAAGAAGGGAGAGGAAGAAGAATAAAGAAGAACAAGAAGAGGAGGAGGAGGAGAAGAAGAAGAATGAATGATGAATGAATCTTTAATGGGTTGAGAATTAGGCTCATTGAAGGCCTTTTTTACAATTCTGCCCAACAACAACTATAAATTTGAAAAAAAAAAAAATAGTAAGGTAACATCAAACTTACAAAATAACATCAATATAACGATTTCATGCTTAAAAATCTCTACTTTACACACGCGTGGGTGTAATTTCCTAGAGACCTCATACACACACACACACACACACACACACACACACACACACACACACACACACGCACGCACACGCACACACACACACACACACACACACACACACACACACACACACACACACACACACACACCAACTAATCACTGCATCGTTTATCTGCAGTGCACTTTTTTTGTCTCTGGTAAGTATGTACGGTCAGGCTAATGTCTACGCATAGGTCAGTCATGAGTATCAAAAAGAAGTAACTTTACTTCATTTTTGAAAGCTGATAATTGGGGAATATTTCTGTATTTTGCGGGAAGTGTGTTCCATTCTTTACAGCCACAGAAGGAGAAACTTGTTTTGAATAAATCTAATTAGCTTAGGAATAATGAATCTGAGCGAATCATGATGGTGATGTAAATGTACTATGATTTTAAATAATCTGGCATGCGTCATGAACAATTTTGTGCATAAGGATCAGAGTGTTGAATGTTATACATGAGTGAAGAGGTAGTATTTTATTGTACCTAAATACATCACGCGTAGAAGGATCGGATTGTTTCTGACAGCTGATCATCTTAATGGCTCGCTTTTTGCAATGAACAAAGTGGTTTTTAAAGTAGATGGCGCACATTTACCCCAGATAATAGAGCAGTAGTCTAATCGAGCCTGAACAAAAGCAAAATAGTACATTTTTCGTGAATGTTCGTTGAGAAAGTGTTTTTTATCTGTGACAACTGGAACACACAACACGAGACTTGTTTGATTAGGTTATGGATCTGATCGTGCCAGGAAAGATTTTCATCGATGACGATGCTAATAATTTGTGCTTTGTAAACTTGTTTTATTGTTTTATCTTTGTACATTATTTTTTTAATTTTGCTTCTTTTATGACTGACTTGTCTTTTTTGACGTGCACATATTAAGATAGACTCGGTTTTATGAGGATGAACAAGCATGTCATTTGAATCACACCAGTATTCCACTGATTTCATGCTTGCATTTTAAATGATAATTAATTTCATCGATGCTATGACTAGAGTATTGTAAAGATGTATCGTCAGCGAACAAATCACACACTGCATTTTGAATTGATAAAGGCAGATCATTTATGTAGAGGGAGAACAACAGGGGACCTAAGATTGATCCCTGTGGCACGCCTCTCGGCAACTGTCTTTTAGAAGAAATAACACCTCGTGAAAAAAAAACGGATTGCGTACGGTTTGACAAATAAGATCTGAAAAATGATTCTGTATTGTTGTCAACGCCGTAAACATTAAGCTTTTTTTTTAGCAATATATTGTGATTAATTAAATCAAAAGCCTTTGTTAAATCAATAAACACTACACCAACTGCTTTCCTGTTGTTGATATCTTTTAGCCACAAATTTGTGATCCGACACAAAGCCGTTTCACCATGAATGTAGTTTCCTAAATCCTGACTGATTGATATACAACAGTTTATGTTTCTCAATAAAAGATGATAGATGGTGATGGATATGACGTTCTAGTGGCTTTGAGACGGACGATAGCAGCGAAATTGGTCTGTAGTTATTTGGATCATCTAAATTCCCTTTTTTTTGTGCAGAGGGATAATTTTTGCATGTTTAAATGCTTCTGGAAAGTATTGTTTAGATAAACATAGATTAAAGAGGTATGTAAGAGAATCTACAATATATGGTACAGATAGTTTTTTAATATCTTGGGACTGATTCCATCAAAGCTGTATGAACTTTTTATTTTTCAAGGTTGATAAATATAAAAACACTTCATTAACAGATAATAGGGGATGGAAAACTTTGCGTGTATATTTTTTGCATCACAAAATTTCTGTAAATTCGCAGTATCAAAAATGCTAGTTTTATCTTTCCCTATGTTTAGCTTGTTACCAATATTCGCAAAATGATCATTGTGTTTCTACTGGAATGGAACATTCCTGTCTTGATGAACACGGTCCTGTAAGTTTATTGATAGCTTTCCAAATAGAGGCTCCGTTGTTTTTGTTTTGGACCAATTTTCTGAAAGAATCACATTTAGATTTTCTAATCATGTACTTCACAATGTTGCGTTTTTCTCTTATACTCTTTGTCAGAGCCTGCACTTTTTAAATTGTCCCTCTCGTCCATGGCATTCAGAATATCCTGAGTGAGCCAGACAGGCAGGATATCTGATTTGACCTCGCCTCTGGATCAATGGGATGTGTTTGTCGACAATATTCAGAAAGGGTTCTCGTCCAAAAGGCAAGGGCATCATCTGGATCGGTGTAGCTATAGATGTTTGCAAAAGGCGAGGAAATGAGATCACATTGAAAAGCGTGTAAAGTTGAAGTTTTTGAAAGAACGAAATGTGATTACCAAATGACTTGCTTTTGGAACTTTAAAACCCTTTTTGTTCCAAGTTACGCAAACAGCATTGTGGTCACTTGCACCAGTACGCGGGTACACATATTTCTGTAAGTGCAGCAATGTTCGACGAATATATGTGGTCTATAAGGGTATTAGATTTTGAAGTAACTCTAGTCGGTAACGAAATGCACTGATGAAGATTATATGAATTAGCAATGTTGGACCATTGGGAAGAAGAAGAAGAAGAAGAAGACAGAAACGCAGAAGAGATGAACAAGAAAAACCAGAAGAAAAAGAACAAGAAGAAGAACAAGATGATGACAACGAGGAAGAAGAAGAAGAAGAAGAAGAAGAAGAAGCCACAGCAAGCAAGAACAGAAGACAAAAACAAAGTGAAGGAAAAGGGCAAGAACTGCGCTTAGAATAACACACACACAGGAAGAGCAGCACTCAACAACAGCCACACAGCACACAAACGCATATCACATCTTGGACTAACTGTGGTCCAGTTCATTCCTGATTAACGTATACGATGTCTGACTTCCCTTAGTAAAACAAACAAACAAACAAACAAACAAACAGAAAAAACAAAAATCATGGTTTGCTTGCTTAATGTCCACGTTAGGCAAATTATCAATTTGACCTAAGCGCCGCCCCCCCCCCCCCCCCCCCCCCATGTTATTGGTGTTATTGTTATTGTTGTTGTTGCTGCTGCTGTTGCTGTTATTAACCCGAGCATGAGTGTTTTGGCGAAGAACGCCCCCCCCCCCCCCCCCCCCCCCCCCCCCCGCTTCTACAGGCACACACTCTTTCTTTCCTTCTGCGTACGCAAGCTGACTCTGCGAATACTCCCTGTATAGACAAGCAGTGGAGTTTTTGTGTGTATGACCGTTTTTTTTTTTTTATCCCGCAATTAAGGCAGCCATATTCCAGTTTCGGGAAAGGTGCATGCTATGTGTAACATGTCATCCATACCAACGGCCAAAGTGGCCTTCTCTTCCGAAAGTTGGTGATGGGATTTGACGTGTGTGCAAGATGTTATGCGTGCGTTCACACACAGAACACCTCGGTTTACAGTCTCATTCGAAGGACTCGTATCCAGACAATGCTTCTTCACTGGGGCCAGCTTAGAGCGTTGTCATCAACCCGACGCTCAGCGGACACGCAATACTGCGACACAATTCAGAGACTAAAGACTTGGCATTTGGCAGGCACCAGTAGAATTCCATTTCCCAGACATTTTTGTCACATCACACCCATGCGGCTGTCTGGCCTGTTGCCAAGTAGGTAGCCTACCACCCACCCACCCACCAATTTTGGAATGTATGCGTGACACACGTGAGAAAAAATATTTTACCCCCGAAAATTTCAAAATTGATATCCTGGTTAAAAAAAAATTAGGTCCTTAACTTTAGTACAAGTCCGTGATATCATTCAGATACTGTACCAAAAGCACAAAGCATGTAAGAATAAACAGTACTTATGGGGGGGGGGGGGGGGGGGAACTGGAGGGCGAGGGAGGGAGAGAGAGAGAGAGAGAGAGAGAGAGAGAGAGAGAGAGAGAGAGAGAGAGAGAGACAGACAGACAGCAGACAGACAGACTGACAGACGGTCAGTCAGACAGAGTCAGACAGACAGTCAGGCAGACAGTCAGGCAGACAGGATATTGAGATTTCACCGATCACATTACTTCAACTCAAAAACAACAACAACAACAACAACAACAACAAAAACTCCAAAAAAGCATTCACGCGGAACGCAGTGACCTTATTTTCATATTTCCGATGTTTGGAAGTTTACTAGGGGAAAAAAAGACAACACACACACACACACACACACACACACACACGCACGCACGCACGCACGCACGCACGCACACACACACACACACACACACACACACACACACACACACACACACAA
>JADBJO010001085.1:482500-487500 GCA_016801955.1 Conus betulinus
GTGTGTGTGAGAGTGAGAGAGAGAGAGAGAGAGAGAGAGAGAGAGAGAGAGAGAGAGAGAGAGAGAGAGAGAGCGAGAGAGAGAGAGAGCGAGAGAGAGACGCTTCAGAATCGTTTTTATTGACAATGACAAAATACAGTCTTCATGTCAAGGGGCTATCATTAATGCAGCGTCAAGAATTTATGAAACGACAAATGTATAATACATTACAAACATGATTCCCCGGTATTGATCTAGGAATAATAGAGTTTAAGACAAACAAAAGATCACTAAACGTGGGCCTAAATGGCCAGCTATGACATACAGAGAACCAAAACACTGTCTCACAGGGAAACAGCAACAGACATTTTTTTTCTCTCCGATATCATAACATTCAGCAATATATTTAGCAAACAGACGAACAATATTTCCATCATAAGAAAATAATAGTTCAATCAAAGTATATGGTCTTTCTGGCATCAGATTAAACAGTTTTTTTTTTCTTTTATCTTCATATGCTTTACATTGAAATAAAAAGTGCTCTTCATCTTCCTTACTGTTATCTAGACACAACACACAAACATCATCAACAGAACTTCATTTCAAAACCATTTCTTATTTGCTTTAAAACCGAGGGTCCGACTTCTAAATCTGGCCAACATGCTTCTATGCCATTTATTAGTAACAGAACTCAAAAACATTTCCGGCTGAAGAATACTTTTAAAGGAATAAAACCATGAATACTTGTCATTTTCTTCAATTTTTGAATGTCAATTCTGTTTGTAGCAGGCTATCAAGCGATCCCTAACCGACATAAATGTCCTCTCGTCCCCTACCTCTTTGCTAAGGCACGCAATACCAAACCCATTAATAGTTAAAACATGTTTTACTTTACTAACCCAGTTACAGTGTCCGCTTTCCATTTGTAAATATAGCATATCATATGCTTGTCTACATAGTCTTGATGCTGGAAGTAGAGTCATTTTTAACCACTACTCAATAGATTTTGGAAAACGTTTGAATAAATAACGGATATCTTCCAGAATCATCATAAGCCATTGTGTTTGATGAATGCAGTGGAATATTCATGAATCTTTTAACAGCCATAGTATGTACCTTCTCCATTTTAAAAGTTTCTTCTAATAATCCCCAAACTTCTGCAGCATAAGTCAGTATAGGCGCTATTTGTGAGTCAAATAACTTCCAGAACAAAAGAAGGGCCTATGCTATTAAGTCTTTTCATGCATCTTAGAATTTCTACAACCCCCTTCTTACCCTTTCTGCCGATTTTCACGCCACCCTGCATTTAGACTTAAACGAGTTGTAAATAACATCCCCAATTATTTGTAACTATTGGTTACTTTTACCTCTACATCTCCATACCATCACTTTTCATGCTGGGATAAATACCACCAGCCATACGGAAGACAATAATGTTTGTTTTCTCTAGATTAACACTTAACTGAAGTCTGTCTGCTTTATTTTTTAAAACATTAATTTGATTTTTTGCAACCCGACAACAATACTAGAGAACAAAATTACATCATCTGCAAATAAAAACATAAACAGTTCAACAGCACCTGCAATCAACTGTATACCATGTTTGCCTTTATGTGACATTTCTAAAGCTATCTCATTTGCAAAAAATGCAAAACATTTGAGGGCTCAATAGACAACCTTGCTTCACCCCTCTAGGACAATTGAATAAGTCACTGTACAATCCTTTCTCACGAACACATGCTAAAGCTGAATTATATACACCACGAACAGCATAGTACAATTTTCCTTTAACCCCTGTTTTTTGTAAGAACTTGCCACAACACAATTTTCCTTTAACCCCTGTTTTTTTGTAAGAACTTGCCACAACACATTTCTCTTTAACAGAATCAAAAGCCTTTCTAAAATCAAAAAAAGCAACATACAGTTTAGTATTTTTCTTTAGGAACTTTTGGACTATAGTATATAATGTGAAAATTTGATCAACTGTACTATACCCTGACCTGAACCCCCGCCTGCTCTTCCCCACTTTCCTCTCCTTTTCAGCCCACAGTGTCAATCTTCTATTCAAAATACGAGTATATACTTTACTGATTATACTTGTGAGAGCTACACCTCTATAACTGTCTGGGTTATTTGGGTCTGCTTTTTTATGGATGGGTACAATAATGGACGTTGACCACGACAGGGAAACAATCCATTATTAAACAAATGGCCGAATTAAGAAACACAGAAATCAATCACATAGTCATTGGCATGTTTTATCATTTCACTTATTATTCTATCTGGTCCCGGTTTTTTTACCAGTTTTCACATTTCTAGTAGTTATAAGGTCATCAAACAAGAGCTCATCATTTTCCTCATCTTCTATTTCTTCTACTACTGGATCACTTTGACCATTACAAAGAGAGTTGAATACACTATGGAAATGGTCAAACCAATGCTGCGATGTTATTTCATTGTAAATGGTGGATTTCCTGTTAACTGATCGTGCTGTACTCCAAAACAATTTGGGATAATTTACTGATTGTTTAAGCTTTAGTATTCTGTTTTCATTAAATTTTCCTTTCTTTTTTTCTTACATCAATATGTTCTTTTCTTTCTTTTGTATATAAATTACCCTTTTTCTTCTTTTTGTCTCTTTTGATTTAGCCCTTCTAAATATCTAAATATTTGTAATAATCTCTTTACTTCCCTCTTCTTTTTCTCACATTCATCGTCAAACCAATCTTCATTTGTTTTGTTTTTTTTTTCTTCTCTCCTACTTTCCTTACCATACATGCCGCAGCTCCATATAATCATTAACAAAACATCCACACACTTATTTACATCAACTATCATGTTGTTCATAGCTGTAACTGGACATTGTTTAAATCGTCAGAATTCAATTCATTCTTAAACGTTTGTACATTTTCCTCTGTCCACACCACTCGCTTCTCACTCACCCTGTCAACTAACGGTACATCTTTTTTTTTTTTTTTTTTAACAGGACAATAATTCCATGTAAACTGAACTGGCAAATGCCAAGAAAAGAGTATCACCCCACCTTTAGAGCACATATGAACATAGTTCACTAGATACTAGAAAATAATCAGTTACACTACAACCCTGAGGAGCAACAAAAGTAAATTCTCCATCAGCATCAGTGTCCCACGAACCATTCAGAATACACAAATCAAACAAAAAAAGCAAAAGTGCAACAAGGATGCACGCGCACGCTAATTGTGCTTGTAGTTGACCGACACATTTATCATGTTTTTACTATGTGCAGATTTGCTGGCAAAATTTTGACGCTTGCAAAAATTTGGCTGTATATATATTCCCTTCGATTTCTTTTCTCCGTATTCTACATTTTGAGCCTCCTTTCCACGAAGAAAATTGTGAAACTTAATCCTTTATCAAAATTCTGACCAAGTACATGTCTTTATCCCAAACGCCAAGCAGTACATATGCACGACAGCACACGATAATGCACACATCACTATGACGACAAAGCCACCACCAACCATCACCCTGCGGGTTTGACATGCCGGATTTCCCGTCTATTCTTAGCGTGGGGGCCGGAATTCCGGCCTGTGTCCAAAATGACGTACACCGCCCAGTGATGCGGGGATGATGCGGAAACCAACAACTAACGGGAAACCCGATGTGAGCATGACTGTCGATTTTCGATTGTTCTCGTCTCTGCCGAGGATGTGTGTGTGTGTGTGTGTGTGTGTGTGTGTGTGTGTGTGTGTGTGTGTGTGTGTGTGTGTGTGGTGTGCGTGAGTTCGTGTGCATGTGTGTGTGTGTGTGTGTGTGTGTGTGTGGTGTGTGTGTGTGTGTGTGTGTGTGATGTGTGTGTGTGTGTGTGTGTGTGTGTGTGTGTGTGTGTGTGTGTGTGTGTGTGTGTGTGTGTGTGTGTGTGTGTGTGTGTGAGTGTGTGCGCGCGCGCGCGTGCGTGCGTGTGTGTGTGTGTGTGTGTGTGTGTGTGTGTGTGTGTGTGTGTGTGTGTGTGTGTGTGTGTGTGTGTGTGTGCGCTTAAACATTTATTCCGATTTTTTTTACCATAAACGCGAGTGACACGTCAGCATTTTTTTTCATCTTTGGTTTGAGTCTATTGATGCAGATTAAGTCAGCTGACAGTGTACGGATTTCCGTTACATTCAATACGGCTAGCACCATCATCTGTCAAAGGATCATGCGTTCTCACAAAAATTCTACCACAATCTCCTCTTTAAGGCGCACTGTGCCTGACTTTCAAACCGTTTGAATATCTGAAGGTTTTCATAGGCAAACATTGTTGATATGCCAGCCACGTCGCCATGGGACGACCTACGAGAGGAGACGCCCCCACTGCCGCCGAGTGGCTTCAGGGGGAGTTCAGAAGTGCCAGTTCCGATCCAAGAGATCCGATGACGTCACCCTGCTAAGCCTCCCACTGCTGACTGCTTTTTTTTTCGTGGAGTCGGCCTACGTGGATGTTCCCGTCTGGAGGGCGCCTCCACGGGTCCCCACGTAGCACCGATGACCTTGACCATCCAGCGTGACCACGCCCATCCAGCGACACTTCCCATGAACGTAGCATTACCGATGACCTTGACATTCACTCGTGACCACGCCCATCCACGACACTTCCCATAACGACCGATGACCTTGACATTCCCGTGACCACGCCCACGACACTTCCCATGAACGTAGCCATGCCGATGACCTTGACATTCATTCGTGATCCGTGTTGGGTGAGATTTACGTCCTATCGGCCGGACGACTTCCTTACGAACGAGATTTCCCAAGCTCTGTGCATGACTCAAAATACAAATCAACACACGAAACAAGATGTAAAGTAACGCAAATTTGATGGACTGTACAAAAATGACAAGTGAACTGTCGACACAAAGTCTTCATCCAGCGCGAACAAACATCGATAATGAACGAAACAGTACTTCCCTTGTGGCTGACAGGGGAGACAACTGACAGCCAAAATTGTTTGTTCATCACTGATGTAATGAAGTCATGACCGAATCGCGGCATGTTTTCGAAGT
>JADBJO010001086.1:0-22500 GCA_016801955.1 Conus betulinus
GCGGACATGGAACCTCTCCTGGCCTCTCGGCTGCTCAAGGCCATTGTGCAGGGTACAGTGGAGGAGGGACACGTGTTCGCCATGCGTGTGCAGACCACCACCCTCAGGGCACATGTCCTGGAGGCAGACTGAAGAAGTCTTGGACAGACAGCAGAAAGGACGCTGACCAGACCACCACCTCAGGGACATGTCCTGGAGGCAGACTGAAGAAGTCTTGGACAGATAGCAGAAAGGACTGACCAGACCACCACCCTCAGGGCACATGTCCTGGAGGCAGACTGAAGAAGTCTTGGACAGACAGCAGAAGAAAGGACTGACCAGACCACCACCCTCAGGGCACATGTCCTGGAGGCAGACTGAAGAAGTCTTGGACAGACAGCAGAAAGGGACTGACCAGACCACCACCATCAGGGCACATGTCCTGGAGGCAGACTGAAGAAGTCTTGGACAGACAGCAGAAAGGACTGACCAGTCCACCACCCTCAGGGCACATGTCCTGGAGGCAGACTGAAGAAGTCTTGGACAGACAGCAGAAAGGACTGACCAGTCCACCACCCTCAGGGCAGATGTCCTGGAGCGCGACTGAAGAAGTCTTGGACAGATAGCAGAAAGGACTGGACTGACCAGTCCACCACCCTCAGGGTAGATGTCCTGGAGGCAGACTGAAGAAGTCTTGGACAGACAGCAGAAAGGACTGACCAGTCCACCACCCTCAGGGCAGATGTCCTGGAGGCAAGACTGAAGAAGTCTTGGACAGATAGCAGAAAGGACTGACTGACAGTCCACCACCTCAGGGTAGATGTCCTGGAGGCAGACTGAAGAAGTCTTGGACAGATAGCAGGAAAGGACTGACGTAGACCACCCCACCCTCAGGGCAAATGTCGCTGGAGGCAGACTGAAGAAGTCTTGGACAGACAGCAGAAAAGGACTGGACTGACCAGACCACCACCTCAGGGCAGATGTCCTGGAGGGCAGACTGAAGAAGTCTTGGACAGCCAGCAGAAAGGACGTTAGGAACCCCACACCACACCCTCGGGCAGATGTCCTCCAGGCAGACTGAAGAAGTCTTGGACAGATAGCAGAAAGGACTGACCAGACCACCACCCTCAGGGCAGATGTCCTGGAGGCAGACTGAAGAAGTCTGGACAGACACCCAGCAGAAAGGACTTCCCCTGCTCAGTAAGTAACCCCACACCCCGCGGCGCGTGATTCGGGACGGAGAGTGTCGAAGAAAATTTTTCCCACAGTAAACACCCACACCCTGTAGCGCGTGATTCGGGACAGAGAGTGTCGAATAATTTTTTTTTTTTCCCACAGTAACACCCACACCCGCGTGGCGCGTGATTCGGGACAGAGAGTGTCGAAGTTTTTTTTTTTTTTTTTTCCCACAGTAACACCCACACCGCGTGGCGCGTGATTCGGGACAGAGAGTGTCGAAGAAATTTTTTTTCCCACAGTCTGCTGTAATGAAACAGTAGTAATTAAAAAAAGAAAAGCAAACAAACAAGCAAAAACAATCCAAGAACTCATCATGCGATGGGGACGGGGAGAGGAGAGGGAAGATGGGAGAAGGGAAAGGGGGGAGGGGGGGGGGGAGGTAGAGTCGGTTAGATTAGATACCAGTCAAGGAATGAGAAGCTGGTGGAAGTTGTGGATGTAACCACACAGCATACACACGGGCTGCTGGCTGGCTGGCCGGAAGAAGACAACGTGGAAAAGAGCTACGGGAGGCCTGCATCAGAGGCGTGGAAGAACGCATTCAGCGAATGCGAACAACTCTGGGGAGTCTGATTACAGCAGGCGTGCTACACTCGCCATGTATGCTGCAGTGCTTTCCAGCGCCTTCCACTCACGGTTTTTTTTTTTTTTTTATAAAGGCAGCCAGCGCTGCATTCGGACGATCCATATGAGCACCAGTCTATCTGCCTTGAGAGAGAGAAGAGTCGCCTACACGCGGAGGGCTGGGGGGGTTTAATTGGCTCTTCTTCTCTAAAACACTGGTGTACAGCATCTGCTTGGATTGGAGCGAATCGAAAGGGTGTGGGCACGCGCACGCTGTGTGTGTGTGTGTGTGTGTGTGTGTGTGTGTGCGCGCGCGCGCGCGCGTGTGTGTGTGTGTGTGTGTGTGTTTGAGAGAAGCGTAACCTAAGGCTGGTCTGGCAACAAACTAGTTCATTCAGTGTGTGTGTGTAAGCAAGCAAGCGCATGCGCGCGCGCGGGTGTGTGTATATATATTATATATATTAGATATATATAATATATATATATATATATATATATATATATATATATATGTGTGTGTGTGTGTGTGTGTGGTGTGTGTGTGTGTGTGTGTGTGTGCGTGCGTGCGCGTGCACGCGCACGCGTTACAAGTGTGCGTGTGTGTGTGTGTGTGTAAAGAACGCGCATATGTGTACGTGTGCGTGTATGTTCGCGCGTGTGAGTACGTGTACACACATTATCTAGCGCTTCAAATGCCATCTGTTTTTTTTTTTTTTTTTTTGCACTGATTTACAGAGCTAAAGAAGAAAGCAACACAAAGAAGACGTCCACGTCTGTAAAGGAGATATATGAGTACTCGCGGATGGGAACAGGAACCTTAGAACCGAACAGTTAATTGCCTTTCAAAGAAAACGAAAAAACGAAAAGCTGCTGACATTAACGCACGACAGTAATCTACGAATGATAATAGACGTTTGTAATAGAAACGAGAGAGACCCAGAGAGGGTGGTAGTGGTGGTGGTGTTGTGGTGGTGTGAAGGCAGTGGGGGGGGGGGGGGGGGGGGGGGGGAGGAGAGAGAGGAGAGGAGAGGAGAGAGAGAGGAGAGAGAGAGAGAGAGAGAGAGAATACACCAGTTCAAGTCGAAGCAAGTAACTGGACAGATGTACACTGTAGATAGTGCTTCGAAATGCTGTTAATAATGTCAGATCAAGACCACGACTTCTTCGTTTTCCCAATGGTATTAGAGCATGTATGTAAAACTTATGAACTGAATGTTTCTGTGTTACAGACTAGAGCTGAGAAGGATTTCTGATATGTTGAATGAAGATGGAGTGGGTTTGCACCTCCTGCCAGGGGCTCCTTCTCAAATATTATCAAAACATATTCTGTCAGATACTTCAGTTTACTCTGCTGAACTAACAGCTTTGGATCTACACCGAAGATGATCTCGCAATCTACAAAAAAAAAGGACTTCTGATTTTGTCTGATTCGAACGGGGGGGAAGGAAGAAAAAGAAATCAGGGAATTACATTATAGGTATGAAATTCTTCACTAGCATGTATGGGCACCATCGCAATCCATTTTGAAGAAAAAGTCATTCATACGGTTAGCCTGCTCCGAAGCCTTTCGTCCGCTGGATCGAACTCATCAGGGAAGCACGGCTGATTGTGTCTGAGCTCCCTTGGCACCAAACGGAGATATACCACAGTCAACAATTCTGTGGTATTCTCACCACCAAGGGTTCCAAAATCAGGATCCAACAGCAGCACCAAATCAGCACAACCAGCGAAGGGTAGAAAAGTGAAAACACAAAGAAAGTATGGTAAGGAAGTAAGCTGCTGAAAAACTAAAATCATCATTTAAACAGTATCAAATGTAAGAGGAAATCTTTGTGCTTATGCTTGATGGGTGATTTGTTCTTCTAAGCCAGGGATGGGGGGTGTGGGATGGGGGGTATCAGCCAACATGTATAGGTACCGCCAGCCCACGTGCAGGAAGAGTATATACCAATAAGAACGTATGTTCTTTGTTCTTTTTCCATATATCGATCTTTCTGCTTTGTCATAGCTGACAGTCTCAAATGACGTGTCATTCAGCAGTTTCCAAATCGACTAATAATCATGTGGCCCCAGATGGGCCTGCTGGCACTGTCATCAGCCAGCAGACTGGCAAGTCTGGAATAACCGGCCTGTGAAACCAAATGCCGATCTTTGGCTGGCATTGTGCCGGAGCTGTTGAATGAGGCAGTTCGATTTCCAGCCCTGCTGCCATTGTTCGCTGCAGGGGGTGCCGTGCAGATGACTGAGCCTTGTGTGGTGGCGCTAATGTCAGTGGATATGATCAACTCTCGCTTCACTGAGGAGATCCCTTCTTTGTCGTCTCGCTGAAAACAATGGCGACAACATCATTTATAACCAGATCAGTTGCGATAGGTTTTTTTTCAGTCCACAGGCATTGATTGTTTATATATATATATATATATATATATTATATATATATATATAATATATCTATATATATATTATATATATATATATATAAACTAATAAATTCCAAAGATAAGTTACCGAGCACCATTCCAGCAACTTACAGAAACAGCTTGGTGTTGCAATGACTGCAAGAAACATTCAATTATAAACAAAGCTAGCTTTTATGTCTTAGATTGAAGAAATAAGGGGAGATAAGCATTCATATCTGCAGTGGTAGATAATTCTGCCTGATTAACAGTATGTGTTTGAGTGGGGTGAATGGGGAATAATAAATGCTTCTCTAAATGAACCTTCAGCAAACTTATAGTCTCAAGGGGGGGAGATAATCTCCAATGGGGAGGGAACTCATTAACATATAACTGCTGGTCAGATACCGGTATTTCGAAACCTGATTGTTTGCCCTCAGCGATCGCGGGAAAGTGCTAACTTGACTCCTCTGCCTTTTCGGTTTTAAGAAGAATGCTGTCCCAGAAAAAGGCTGGTGTGTAATATCTTAGTATGTTTGTTGAGTTTTCATTAAAAAACAAACAAACAAACAAACAAAAACAACAACAACAACACAAACAAAAAAACAACAAAGGTGCCACCTAAGAAGCAAAAGAAAACCATGGAAGAGCGAAACAAGTTACATTTTCTAGCAAAAAAGTAGAAAAAAAAAAAAATAATAAACTTTTTAAGACACAAGTGCTGAGAGCCAGTTCTTGGAATAAATCCACAAGGGACTATATTAAAATAAACTAATAAATCCAAGGATATATATATATATATATATATATATATATATATATATATAATGCTGAACAATTAAGTAGGGGGGGGAAAACAAGTGCAGGTTAACAATTCTTTCATTATTATAGTAATGACTTGGCAGGAGGAGGAGGAAAAAACACGATTAAAACGTGGCCAGCGTGTCTTTATTACCAGGAAAAAAAGAAAAAAAAAAAAAAAAGTAATGACTTGGAAAAGATTTCGAATTGAGAGGGGAAAAAAATTGAAGAGAAGAAGTAAATGGGGAAATGTATATCATAAAATTTAATATGAAAACCCTTCACTAGCTGCATGAGGAAAACTATCGCAATCCCTCTTGAAGGCACATCTATATGTATCGCCTGCTCCGAGGCTTTCGTCCGCTGGATCGGACTCATCAGGGAGACACGGCTGATTGTGTCTGTGCTCTTGGCGTCAGATAGAGACACACCACAGTCCATAATTCTGTGGTGTTCCGACCGCCAAGGGTTCGAAAAAAGAATCCAACAGCACCCCCAAAGCAGCCAGCGAAAGGTAGTAGAATTAAACAAAACAAAAAAGTGTGGAGAGGAAAAAAAAAGTTGCTGAAAACTAAAAACATTACGCAAACAGTATAAAATGTAAGGGACAATCTTTGAGCCTATGCTTGAGGATCCATTTAAGGATGCAAGGGAGATCAAAAGATATGGAACAGTCTGAGTGGTCAGCTCTGCTGTTCACTAACCCAAGCATTGTCGGCGGCTAAGAATTGTGCAGAACAACCTTTCCTTGGATCTCGTAAGAGATGCAATCACCCACTGATTGACCAAACAAACAATTCTTTCATTATTTATAGTAATGACTTGGCAAAGATTTCAAACTGAGAGGGAAAAAAATTGAAGATGAAGTAAATGGGAAAAATGTATATCATAAATATGAAAAAACCCTTCACTAGCTGCATGAAGAAACTATCGCAATCCCTCTTGATTGCGTGTATAAATAAATATATATATTATATATATATATTATATATATATATATATATATATTATATATATATATACATACACGCACCCACACACATTCTTGTTCTTCTCCCTCTCCTCGTCCTCCTATTTCGTCTTCTTCTCTTCCTTCTCTCCTCCTCACCTTCTCCTCCTTTTCTTCTTTTCTTTCTTTCTTTCTTTCTTTCTCCTTCTTCTTCTTCTTCTTCTTCTTCTTCTTCTTCTTCCTGACAACAGACGCGCCCCTGTGCGTTTACAATAAACAAAAACACAAAGACAGGCACAGGCAATACACAATCTCGCTCCAAATCCACGGCTACCATCACCCAGCTTCGCCCGCTCAAACAAAAACAGTTGCACTTAAACGGGCAAATAGAGGAACCCAAACACAGACACACCTAATACTCATGAAAACAGGACTGGCACATATTTGTATGTATCAGTCAGATGGGGAAAGAAACCTTCTCAAGTTTGATTTCAAAGAGGGCAGAGAGGCAGAGTATACTAGTTTAGGGAGATTGTTCCAGATAGAAGAGTCCTGATGTTCCAAATAAAAGGGTCCTGTCAGGCAATGGATCGCTAACCAAGGTTTTTAGTTCGAAGAGTGGGAATCTGGAAGAGACGAGTATCAGGTGGAGAACAGAGTTCACGTGGTGGGTTGTACAGCTGCCACAGATCAGTGGGATATTGAGGACAGGAGAACAGAGTTCACGTGATGGGTTGTACAGCTGCACAGATCAGTGGGATATTGAGGACAGGAGAACAGAGTTCACGTGATGGGTTGTACAGCTGCCACAGATCAGTGGGATATTGAGGACAGGAGAACAGAGTTCACGTGATGGGTTGTACAGCTGCCACAGATCAGTGGGATACTGAGGACAGGAGAACAGAGTTCACGTGATGGGTTGTACAGCTGCACACAGATCAGTGAGATATTGAGGACAGGAGGATTCAAAGGACACACATCAGAGAAATGCAACTTTGTAGGGGATCCTTTGCTGGGCAGGGAGCCGGCGCAGAGAATGCAACAATGGGGAAAGGTGGTCACACGAAGAGGAGTGAAAGAGGAGCCCGGCAGCATGATTTTGGACCTTCTCAAACGTCTTGATGAGACAACTTGGGGAACCAGACGAATACTCCCATAACCCAGACAAGAGAGTGCAGACATGCAGACCAAGGTTTTTAGCACCGTCTGCGGAAAGGAGGCGACGGGTGGAAGCAATGCGAAGGAGTTCAAGAAGATAAATCCAAACCACGTAAGCTTAACGGCGTTGAAAGGAAAGAGTTTGCTCCAGTGTCACACCGAGGCTCTAATCAGGAGACGAAAGAGTGATCGAGTGAGTCAGTCAGGTCAATGGAAGCAGAAACGGAGGGATGTTTTAACTGCTTTGGTGGACAGATCAACGTCATTTCAGTTTGGTCTTCGTTCATTTTTAGTTTGTGTGTTTGCCATTCAGTTTTTTAAGGCCAGATACACACAGGACTGAGTGCTTCCAATTACCGTCAGAAGATGAGAAAGAGGTTCAGAAATATAGCTGCTTATCATCACAGACGGTGTGATGGGAAAGGGAATCTTGATTTACGGTAGCAGGGACAGGGTAAGTATACACACAATGAAAAGAAAATAGGCCCCAGCACTAAGCCCTGAGACACACATCGTACAGTAAATGAGTTGAGCTGGAAGTAGAACCTTGGAGAGAAACAACTTGATGACGATAGTGTAGGAGTGAAACCAGTTGAAACAACAACAAACAACACACGGTGTACTGAAATGTACTCAAAAAAGTGCAACATGTCCAATAAAACCAAAAGCCCAGACGTGATCGAAAACAAAACAAAACAAAAAAAAAAACAAATGAAACGAACAAAGAAGATACTCTGACACTGCCCTGAATCACACAGTGTGTGTGTGTGTGTGTGTGTGTGTGTGTGTGTGTGTTGTTCTAATCACAAAATTTACGTTGAATTCTGGAATCTCCGTTGTGTATTTGTTTGTGGGAGAGGTGGATGGAGGGGGGGGGGGGGGGGGGGGGGGGGGGGGGGGTGATTGGGTGGGGGGGGGGGGACCAAGTGCTTGCGTAACCATGTGGCATGTAAGGTGCTGCATGGGAACGAAATGCTTGCATGTGTGCATAGCCTGCATGGGGGAGCACAGACACCGAGTGGGTGTAGATGCGCCTGCGTGTTTGCGCGTGCGTGTGTTCGAGAGTCATCGCGTCTAATCTACACACTTGAACTAACACTCTCATCTTCGAAAGCAGCGGCATGTCTTAGTCTTATGTTTGCCCTCATCCCCTCGCCCACCCCCCACCCCCTCACCCTTTTTCCATCTCTTCCTCCCCCCCCCCCCCCCCCCCCTTCCCTTTCGCCTCCCAGGCCTATCGCTGTCCTTGTTTTCTCACACAATACGTAGGTCTGACGTTCGTTTCTTTTCCTTGGCCTTTTTTTCTGCTTTTCTTTCTTCTCCTTCTTTTGCCTTTCTGTCTTTTTTTTTTCCTTGTTCTTTCTTTCCTTTTTTTTTTTTTTTTTTTTTTTTTTTTTTTCTTCTTTCTTCTTCTGTCTTTCCTGTTTTTGACGAAAAGGCTTCTTCGTCTTCGCTGGAGGTTGTTTCAAGCGCAGAGAGACAGGTTTCTTGAGGATTTTTTTTTTTTTTTTTTTTTTTTCAATTTAACTTGATCCTGCTTCCTGATCGGCTATTGGATGTCTGTCGTCTAAAGCTGACAAGGGATGAGAACTGTGTTTAGAAAGGTTTTCTTGGCACATCTATACTGCGGAGTCCCTAGGTGGTACGGGAGAAGCGAGAAGGGGAGAGATGGTTTGGTGGGATGGGGGAGGGGAGGGGCGAGAATGGATTTGTTGGTGGGGGGGGTGGGGTGTGGGGGGGGATAGGGGGCAGGAAGGGGAAGGTTGGAGAAAAAATAGGTAGGGATCGGGGTAGAAGTGGAGGATGTGTTTTGGGCTGGGAAGGGGATTTGAATGACGTAGAATGTTTTACTTTTCAATTGTTTGTGGAAGACAGAATAAATCTTCTGTGAAGACAGCGTAGATAGTGACTGTAAAGCAGAGTAGATAGTGATGTAAAGACAGTGTAGTGACTGTCAAGACAGTGTAGGGAATGTAGAGACAGTGTAGTGACTGTGCAGACAATGTTGATAGTTCAGTGACTGTAAATGCGGACAGACTGACAGACAGACGGGCCCACAGACAGACAGAAAGACAGGCAGACAGAACCGAAGCGCTGTCGTCTGTGCACATGACAAGAAGAGATCTGAGGCATTGTCTACCGATTCCAGGGGTCCGGATTAGGGACTCTGGAAAGTTTTAACTTAATGTTGTCTGGCAACATAGGGACAGCGTTGAAGTGTTTTCCCATCACCGAAGATCTTAAGCCGTCACTGACCCGAAGTTCTTCGCAATACTCCGCTCCTGACCACGAAGTACTCAGAGCGCTCGCTGGACAGTTGCACTAGCTAGCGACCAAACGAAAAACACGAACACCGACTTGTAGGCTTAGGGCTAGGCTAGGCTAGTAAAAGCTAGGCCTGGCGTGATTGTGAAGAGCTTTTAGGCCTGTGTGCGAAGTTACGTCATTTTGGCGACAATATCGTGACGTATAATTTCTTTCCGTTTTTGTTACAAAGTCGCACACTTTGTCATGACGTATGATAGGAAGCATGCTGATTTCTGTCGAAATTCGGCTAAGCTGTCAGTACATCAGGTAGACTACAGTTCACAAGATCTTTTTATCTGTCTATAGGGTGCATGTCTACGACGTCGTTGTCTTCGACACCTTGGCATGTCCTGGCAGCGCTTCCATGGCACTTCTCTCTGTTTTCCTCTGTCTGTCTGTCTGTCTGTCTGTCTGTCTCTCCTCTCTCTGTCTGGCTGTCACTCTCTGTGTGGCTTGTCACTCTGCTGTACGTCTGTCTGTCTGTCTCGCTCTCTGTCTCTCTGTCTGTCTCTCTCTCCTCTCTCTCTCTCCTCTCTCTCTCTCTCTCTCTCTCTCTCTCTGATTACAAAATATTCTCCGTCATCAAAACGGACGGCCTTGGTGATTTCCCGTCAAGCTTATCTTGGATCCGTTAAATCCACAGAATTTTCCGTTTTTCGGAATCTCTGTTGGTTTCAATCTCCGCCTACGGCAGGGCAGGAGAGGAGCTTTCTTTCTTTCTTTTCCTTCCTACTCTTTTCTTTTCCTTTTCTTTCTTTCTGGATTTCATCTCCCCCTCCCCCCCCCCCCCCCCCCCACCCCCCCCCCCTCAAGTCCTTAGGGTGATATTCTGGAAAAACCGCAGTCCCTCATGTAAACGCAGGCAGTAAAAGAAACAAACACAAGACAAAAACGAAACTACAATAAAAGAAATCGTACATTCAATCCCATCTTACCCCTTTGCCGAAGAGTAGCCACCCGGGTGCCTTGATGTGTATCACAGGAGCAAAAAAAAAAAAAAAAAAAGAAAGAAAGAAGAAACCTGGAAAGTATATCCACACTCTGTGTCGTATTTGGACATCTTCCCCGAAGGCAGAATGTGGCTACTTTAACAGTGGTATTCAAAACGATCACATGCGCAAAACACTGTTCTCTCGGACCAGTTGTGAGCGGAGGAACCCGGACGTCAACCAAGGAGAAATAAAATAGGAAGAAAAAAAGAAGCAATAGGAAGAGAAGACGAAAGAAAAGAGGAGAGAAAAAGAGGAAAGAAGCAGAAAAGGAAGAGTGGAGTGAGGAAGAGAATAAGAATGGAGGAGGAGGAAGAGGGAGGGGTGAAGGGGGTGTGAAGAAGCTGAAGCAAAAGCATGAAGAAGAAGCACCAGAAAAGGGACTGAGGAAAAATGAAGTAAAAGGAAAGAAACAAAGCAATAGGAATAGAAGTAAGAAAGAAAGAAGGCAGAAAGAAAGAAAGAAGAAGAGTAAAGAAAGACCAAACAAACACAAACAATCAACACCAACAACTACACGAACAACGTAAGAAGACAAAAGGAAAGGCAGAACACCACCACCAACCACGACTTACCTTCCCCACCCACCACCACCAGTCATTAAGATAAGGAAGAATAAGAAGAAGAGAAGAAGAATAAAGAAGATAAGAAAAGAGAGCGGATGACGAGACGAGGATTATGAAAGGAGTAAGAAGGAAAAGAAGGATGAGTAGAAAGAAAAAGAAGAGGAGGAGATAATAAGAAGAGGAAGAAGATGACCAATGATTAGTCAATTGATTCAGTATTCGCATTATAGGGGCAAATACGGAGACGAAGGAGAAGGAGGAGATGTATAAGAAGAAGAGGTGTATTTAGGATCAACGCATCACTCACCACCTCATCAGTCATCATAAGGCATAAATAAGAAGAATAACGAAACAGAAGAAGACTCAGTAAGCAAGAAGCATAAGCAATAATAATAAGGACGAGAGATATAGCTAGATAGAAGATAGATGATAGAGAGAGTATATATAGAGATAGAGACATATAGACAGTACATACCACACCACAACAGACAGAGACAGAATACGAGAACTCACGCCACGTTGTGATTGTGCCTCAGAAAAAACGTACTATAACTCAAGATAGCCCAGCCCACACAGCGCCCGGAGTCTCAGTTGTGGGAGGGAGAAGTGAGTATTCATGTAGTTCCAGACATGCCAGGGCATAAATCCTTTCAGGGCAGGGTGAGCGAGTGCTTGCAGGCTGGGGGCAGGATCACGTAGATCGTCTCCCAAGAGCACACAAGCCGACGGGGTTCGTCCGCCATGCCATAACGAGTCCCAGACGTCATCCGACGAAGAGAGAGAGCAGAGAGAGATGATAGCGAGACTAGAGATATAGAAGAGATAGATAAACGGAGCAAGTGGGAGAAGGGGTGGGGGGGGGTGGAGACCTTTTTAGGTGGATGTAGTAATGACTGGTTTTGCGCATCTGTCAGTGTAAATCCCACATGTACCCCTTGGCGATGAACGTGCAGTGCTTTGCAAAGAAGGGTTTTGGGGCACAACGGTAGCATGCCAGCGACAGGGACGCTCGTGGTATTTTTTTTGTGTTGTGTTTGTTTGTGTGTGTTGTGTGGTGTGTGTGTGTTGTGTGTGTGGTGTGTGTGTAGGTTGTTTGTTTTTTTTGTTGTTTTTTTTTTGTTTTTTTTTTTGGGCTTGATTGTGGAAACTTACCGAGAAAAAGTTTTGGCGCGGTTATTCCGTGTTGACGGGGGGGGCGACTTCCCGCTTTTGATACTGGTGGGTTCATTTGCTCTCGCATACTCTCTCATCATCCTCCGCTCTCCTCTCCCTGTCCTGGTCTGGTTGTGCTCTGTCTGTTCTGAGCTCTGTCTCGCTGTCTCTGTCTGCTGCCGTGATGTCTGTCCTGTCTGTCATCTGTGTATGTGGGTTAGTGTGTTGTGTGTTTTGTGTGTGTGTGTGTAGTGTGTTATTTGTGTGTGTGCCCCTCCATCTATCTTTCAATCTCTGATCTGTCTGTCTGTCTGTCTGTTCCCTTTCTGTCTGTCTCTTCCTTCTTTCTTCTCTCTTCTCTCCTCTCCTCTCTCTCACCTCCCTCTTCCCTCGCTCTCTCCCTCTTCATTCCCTTTCTCCCTTTCTCTTTATTTTTTCTCCCTCCCTCCCCCCCCTTCTCTCTCTCCTCTTCCTTCCATCACTACTCCCTCCCTCCCTCCCTCATCTCTCTCTCCCGTCCCTTCCCTTCCCTCTCTTTCCTTTTCCCCCCTCCCCATCTCTATCTCATCCTCTCACTATTTTTGTCTCTCCTGTCAATCTCTATCTGCCTGTCTCTGTCGGTCTGTCTTCCTGTCTAGTCAGTGTGTCGTTCTATCTGTCAAATATGTCTATCAGTTCTGCCCCTGTCTGTCTGTCTGTTCTGTCTCTCTCTCTCTCTCTCCCTCCCTCTCTCCCTACCCTCGTACTCAGCTCCTCTCCTCGTTTCTCGAGTCCTCCCGTCAATCTTCACTTCCTCAGGCTCCCCTCTCGTCCTCTCATCCTCTCTGCTATCTCTCCTCTCTCTCTCTCTCCTCTCTCCCTCCCTCCCCCCCCCCCTCCTCCCTCCTTTCCCAGCCACACTCCACATCTCATGACATATCCACAGAAGAAAATTCCATATTCATCTGACAATGCCTTGCGCTTTTAGAAGGAAAAAAAAAAAGAAGAAGAAAAGAGAGAAAACTCTTCCTGTCGTCCTGTCTATCGCTCGCTCTTGTTCCTCCTCCACCCACCCACTCCCCCACTCCCCCGTTCCACCTTTTTCCCCGACTCTTTTCCACCCTCTTGTCCCATCCACCCACTCGTTCCCTCTTTCCTCACTCCACCCCACTCTACCCCCGACTCTTTTTCCCTCTTAGCAGCGATCCACCCTCTCCCACCCTCCACCCCCGACTCTTTTTTCCCTCTTAGCATCCACCCTCTCCACCCCTCTCCCACTCCACCCCCCGACTCTTTTCCCTCTTTATTCCCCTCTCCCCACTCCACGACCTTTCCCCTCTTAGCATCCACCCTCTCCCACCCCCCCGACTCTTTTCCCTCTAGCATCCACCCTCTCCCACTCCACCCCCGACTCTTTTTCTTTTCCCTCTTAGCATCCACCCCTCTCCTGCACTCCTCCACCCCCGACTCTTTTTTTCCCTCTTATCCATCCACTCTCTCCCACTCCACCCCCGACTCTTTCCCTCTTATCCACTCCATCCACCCCTTCCCTCCCACTCTCCACCCACCCCCCCCACTTTTTTTTCCCTCTTAGCATCCACCCCTCTTCCCACTCCCACCCCGGACTCTGTTCTCTCTCTCTCCTCCACCACCCACCCTCTCCCCACCACTCCACCCCGGACTCTTTCTCCTCTCTCTCTCACCACACCCCCCCTCTCCCACTCCACCCCGGACTCTTTTCTCTCTCTCACCACCCACCCTCTCCCACTCCACCCCGGACTCTGTTCTCTCTCACGCTCCCACTCACCACCCACCCTCTCCCCACTCCACCCCCGGACTCTGTTCTCTCTCTCACCATCGCCCTGTTTCTTTTGGTCGTTCGCGATGTGTGTGTGTGTGTGTGTGTGTGTGTGTGTGTGTGTGTGTGTGTGTGTGCGTGTGTGTGTGCGTGTGTGTTGTGTGTGTGTGTGTGTGTTGTGTGTGTGTGTGTGTGTGTGTGTGCGTGCGTGCGTGCGTGTGTGCGTGTGTGTGTGTGTGTGTGTGTGCGTGCGTTGCGTGCGTGCGTGCGTGCGTGCGTGCGTGTGTGTGTGGTGTGTGTGTGTGTGTGTGTGTGTGGTGTGTGTGCGTGCGTGCGTGTGTGTGTGCGTGCGTGCGTGAGTGCGTGCGTGTGTTTTGTGTGCGTGTGTGTGTGTGTGTGTGTGTGTGTTTGTGTGTGTGTGTGGTGTGTTTGTGTGTGTGTGGTGTGTGTGTGTGTGTGTGTGTGTGTGTGTGCGTGTGTTTGTGTGTGTGTGTGGTGTGTGTGTGTGTGTGTGTGTGTGTGTGTGTGTGTGTGTGTGTGAAGGAATAAAAGAGGACGGTGAGGGGGAGAGGTGTATAATACGTGTGAACACAGATCTAGGCTATCTATCTCTACGTGTGTGTTGGCGTGCGTGTGTGCGCGCATACATTGGTGCAGGCATGCAAGCCTGCGATCCGCCAAAGCCTGTAAAACAGAGGCAGCCGGCTGGATGTGGAGGAGAATTAGGGACCAATGCCGTATCGATCTGGAACCTGGCTGATACTCCGCATGTTGACAAGCTTCAGCAGCCCCCTGAACAGGTCTACCGGCGCCACACACACCTCTAATGCCTGTCTCTGAATGCTGCACTGGAAGAGAGAGAGAGAGAGACAGACAGACAGACAGACAGACAGACAGACAGACAGATGGATGGATAGATAGATAGAAAGACGGATAGATTGATGGATAGACAAGAAAGATGGATAGATGGATATATAGCTGAATAGAAAAGAGCAGAGAGAGAGAGAGAGAGAGAGAGAGAGAGAGAGAGGGGGGGAGAGGGATGGATGGATAGATAAATAGATACGATACGATGGATAGGTTGGTAGGTAGGTAGATAGATGGATAGACAGACAGACAGACAGATAGATAAAAATAGATATCTAGATATATAATGGTAGCTAAGTAATCTTTGAATTTTTATTATATGCAAAACTCAAACCTCCAACCTTAACCACACATCTGCTTCTCTTGTTGATTTTTAAAAGGGGCATGGGTGAGTGTGGTGTGGGGGGTAGTTGTCTGTTTCACAAATGCTTCAAAAAACACACGCTGAGTTGCCCCCAACTCGATAAGTTTTTTTTCCCCCCTATATGAAGCGAAAGAAAATTGCGTTCATAACCATATGCTTGTAATGTAAGACACATAGTGATTATTCATTTCTGAACAATAGTGGGTGTGTACATACACCAAATGCCTTTTACAGGCAAATAACAGAAAAGTTCAAATCTGATTCCGTACGATGAGGATGCGCATACGCCTATATGTCTTGTAGGGGACTGTTTTAAAAAGAAAGTGAGTGTATGCTTATACCCACAGGATACAGAAAGGATGAAATTTCGTTTTCGTTTAGTTTTTTTTTTCTCTTCCTTTTTTTTTTTGTCATTTCTCTTTTTTTTTTCAATGTAAGCAACTTAGGTTTGTACAGAGGTGAAAGTGACAAAAGTGATAAAATTTCGGTCTTGAGGGACAATAAAATGTGCAGGTGCTGACGCTTGGAATGCATATCTGGCACGCACCCATGGCGCTCAGAATAGGTCAACATTGATGGCAGGGGGGGGATCACTGGGGAAGCGCAAAAAGCAGAGTGAAAATGTCACGGAGGACCAGATGTCTTCATCGGCTGAAAGGATAGATGGCGTTATGATTCGGCAACAGAAAGAGTGAAATGACGTCATTGAATCAAAAGCATCAGACAGGGACGTATTTTTGCAGGTTGTAAATGACGTCATCTCTGAAGTCCCTCAAGGTCAGACGACGAGAGGTTGTTATGTGAAGGAGTGGTCTTTGCTGAATTCGAACACAGTTAAAGCGTACGTTATGCCTTGATTCGTTACTTTTATACAGGTATCCAGAATCTTGGCAAGACAAGATTCCGGACACTGAAGTCCTCACCTGTGCTGGCCTGCCTGCCTAGCATCTCTTCACCATCTTGATGCAGTCACAGCTTCGCTGGGAAGGTCACGTCGTTCGCATGCCAGACCATCGGCTGCCAAAGAAACTATTGTTTGGCGAACTGCAACAGGGCAAAACGCTCTCATGGAGGCCAGAGGAAGCGTTTTTCAAAGACAGCCTCAAATCCTCCCTGAAGGCCTTCAACATCAGCCACACAACATGGGAGCAGACTGCCCAGGACAGAGATGGGTGGCGATCAGCTGTCCTCAAAGGTGCAGAGACCTGTGAAAGCAACAGAATCGCTGCAGCTGAGCAGCGCAGGATGATCAGGGAAGAGGAGTGTCAACAGATGTCCAGCTGCTGCCACCATCCCCTGCCCGTACTGTGATAGATCTTTCCCGGGGGCGCAGATCGGCCTGACCAGCCATCTACGCACTCACCCCCGATCCCTGGATGACTAAATGGTCTTCGTCGTCTCCACGGACAACAAACAACAGTGGTGAAAGGAGACTTATCTTACACAACAGTGTACCACCAGAACGACAACATATTAAGAGAGGTAGCGAAAAAAAAAGCATTTTTTTTTTTTTTTTTTTTTTTTTTTTTTTTTTTTTTTTTTTTTTTTTTTTTTTTTTTTTTTTTTTTTTTTTTTTTTTTTTACATAATCTGAACTCACAAGCATTTGGAAAGTTAGACGGATCAGCTAGCGTTTTGGAACGGAGTGAACCCTCCGATTGAGGCGTGCGGCCACCACAACCAATGCGACACCCCGGCACCTGAAACTCGTGCCAGTCGGTGAGCGGCAGTGGGCGGGCTGGCGAGGATCCTCCGGCAAATGCCGGGCAAGGCGACGGAAGAGCTCATCATCCTCAGGGAGGGGGAAGAGGAGATCGAAGAGGAGGAGGAGCAGGAGGAGGTGGAGGAGGAAGGGAGAGGGGGAAGGAGGGGGGGGGGGCTGTAATTACTGAAGGGACTGAAGGGGGGGAGGGAGGGGGGCGGGAGGGGGTGGTGGGGGGGGGGGGGGGGGGGGAGCTGGAGCTGGAAAGTGTGTGTGTGTGGTTTTGGGGGGGGGGGGGGGGGGGGGAGTCAGAGGAAGGGGGGGGCAGAGTGGAGTGCAATCGCTCTGTAATTTTCCCTTCTCCACCTCCTCATCATTGGACTTGGAGCAGAGTGAGAGAGAGAGGGGAGGGAGAGAGAGAGATTGGATTATCATGAGAGAGAGAGAGAGAGAGAGAGACCCCACACACCACACACCACACACACACACACACACCCACACACACACACACACACACACACACAAAACAAAAAGCAAAGAGAGAGAGAGACAGACAGACAGACAGACACACAGCAAGAAAGAAAGACAGACAGACAGGCAGGCAGGCAGGCAGGCAGGCAGGCAGGCAGACAGGCAAAGAGACAGACAGAGAAACACACACACACACACACACACACACACACACACACACACACACACACACATACAGAGAGGAGAGAGAGATGGTGGGTTGGGGGTAAAGGGACTATGGAGATGGAGGGAGGAGAGGGGGAAGAAAGAGTGTAAGTGTGGGTGCGGGAGGAGGTAGTGGTGGCGTGATTGTGGGGGGGAGAGAGGGACCGAGGATCAAAATGCGAATGTTTTGATGACAGTAAGTAAAATAAGCCAGAAGTTTCTTTTGCGCTGTGCGCTAAAAAAAAAATAAATAATAGAAAAAAAAATCAAAGAATAGAAGATCAGAACAATCACCGGTAATCGTGAAGGGCAAGATAAGATTGACAAACGTGCAAGCAAGCGAGCGAGCGAGCGAGAGCGAGCGAGCGAGCGAGAGAGAGAGAGAGAGAGAGAGAGAGAGAGAGAGAGAGAGAGAGAGAGAGAGATGTGATGTATGTATGCGCGCGCACTCGCGTGAGAGTGTTTGAGAGAGAGAGAGAGACAGACAGACAGACAGACAGACAGACAGACAGACAGACAGACAGACAGACAGAGACAGAGAGATTTGAAACACAGAGTTGGGTGTTGTTTCCCCAGGAGATCTTATGACGCGGATGAATTTGTTGGAATTAAAAACAAAAACAAAAAAACAAAAACAAAAAAACAAAAAAAAAGATAAAATCGGGAAGTTAAAAGAAAGCCAAGGATAACAATGAGAACAAACCAAAATATGGTAAGCACTGTGTGTGTGTGTGTGTGTGTGTGTGTGTGTGTGTGTGTGTGTGGAAAGAAAGTTGATAGGAACTCGTTACTGGCGTTCCAGCACACGTGATCTTACCAATTTCATAATCCTCAGTGACATCAGATCCCATCGTGAATCTGCTGGGAAAGAAACCATGTCTATGTAGCCACGTACACTTAAGAGAGAAAGGCTTCCTCAATTCTTTTGCCATTCGCACATGAATTCGCACACTGAGAGAGAGAGAGAAGAGAGAGAGAGAGAGAGAGAGAGAGAGAGAGAGAGACACGTCAACACAGTTCGCAGAGAGAGAGAGAGAGAGAGAGAGAGGAGAGAGAGAGAGATGTTTTGTTGTTGGAGGAGAGAGAGAGAGAGAGAGAGAGAGAGAGAGAGAGAGAGAGAGAGAGAGAGGAGAGAGAGAGAGAGGGAGGGAGGCAAAGACAGAGACAGAGATGGTTTTGTTGTTGTTGATTAGTTCATGCAGTCGGTCGGTCGGTAGTTCCACACTACATTTGACGTTCTGATGACTGTTGTTGTTGTTGTTGGTTGTTGTTGTTGTTTTTGTTGTCTCCGTTGAAACATCAGTTGGTAACTTGTCTAGGACA
Source organism: Conus betulinus (assembly GCA_016801955.1). Lineage (NCBI taxonomy): Eukaryota > Metazoa > Mollusca > Gastropoda > Neogastropoda > Conidae > Conus > Conus betulinus. The sequence continues at coordinate 18,808 of JADBJO010001086.1, forward strand.
GTGAATGCCAGTCACTATAATTTCATTATCATACCGCGTAAACGCTGTACAACAGTGAAATGCCAGTCACTATAATTCATTATCATAGATACCACGTAACGCTGTGCAACAGTGAAATGCCAGTCACTATAATTCATTATCATTACTATGTAACGATGGACAACAGTGAAATGCCAGTCACTATACTACTTCATTATCATACTATGTAACGCTGTATAAAAAAAAAAAAACAGTGAAATACCGTCACTATAATTCATGATCGTGCCATGTAACGCTGTATAAAACAGTGAAATGCCAGTCACTATCATTCATTATCATACTATGTAACGCTGTATAAACAGTGAATTCCCAGTCACTATAATTCATGATCATACTATGTAACGCTGTATAAAACAGTGAAATGCCAGTCACTATAATTCATGATCGTGCCATGTAACGCTGTACAATATAATGCAAGAATAAACACAATGCAGTGTAACACAATTTCATAGACTAACCCCTTCCTCCTCCCTGGCCCCTCCTCCCCTCTCTCTCATCCTCCTAGACCTCTTATGTCCTCAATGGTCTTGACCCTCACGGAGGTCAAGGATCACTGGACCGACCAGCGGGACGTGTTCAACTAGGACCGAGGTGTGGACCACCCATTTTTCACCCTCATTCACGGGAAAGAAAGTCCTGGCCGATCCGTCTTGTAGTATGAGTCGACGCCTCTGGAAGCAGCAAGAGCATAAACATCGTCTGTAGTGCCTACTTCGCTTCCAAGCTTCCTCATCGCTTCCCACACTATCCACTCGCCTACCCGCACCACACTACTCCACCTCCCCATTTCTGCCTCACACGCAAGAGACGCGTGCCCTGCATCCATCCCCCCCCCCCCCCCCCCCCCATCCCCCCCCCCCCCCTCCCCCCCCCCTCCCCCCCCCCCCCCCCCCCCCCCCCCCCTCCCCTCTCCCATCCCCCCCTCCCTCCCCCCCCCCCCGTCCCTTGCACCCCCCCCCCCCCATCTATCCCCCCCCCCCCCGCCCCCCCCCCCTTCAATCCCCCCCCCCCATCCCCCCCCCCCCCATCCCCCCCCCCCACTGCCCCCCCCAATCCCCCCCCCCCCCAGCCCCCCATCCATCCCCCCCCCCCCCCCTCCCCCCCCCCCCCCCCCCCCCCCCATCTCCTGATTTACCCCCCCCCCCCCCCCCCCCCCCCCGCCCCCCCCCCCCCCGCCCCCGCCCCCCTCCCCCCCGCACACCCCATCCCCCCCCCAGCCGTCCCCCCCCCCCCCCCCCCCCCCCCCCCCCCCCCCCACCTCCCCCCCCCCACCCCCCCCCCCAGCCCCCCCCCCCCCACCCCCCCCCCCCCCCCCCCCCCCCCACACCTGATCCCCCGCCTCCCTCCGTCCGCCCTCGCAGCCGTCCTGAGTGTGTTGGTCCTCACCTCACGGTCTTGCTGTCAAAGAGCTCATTTGATTGGCCCAAGATGGAAACAGCACCTGATCCGCTAGCTTGCTGCTGCTTTGGACTGGAAGAGGAGGAAAACGACGGACGACAAGTTCTCTGTCTCTGTCTCTCTGTCTCTCTCTCTCTGACTCTGTCTGTCAGTCTGTCTCTCTCTCTTGTTCTGCTGTCCATGCGTGTGTGTGTGTGTGTGTGTGTGTGTGTGTGTGTGTGTGTGTGTGTGGTGTGTGTGTGTGTGCGCGTGTGCGCGCGCGTGTGTGTACTCTGTCTACTTGTTTTCTTCCTTGTTCTGTGTATGTGTGTGCGTGCGTGCGTGCGTGCGTGCATGCGTGCGTGCGCGCGAACGCTCGCACGCACACACATATGCGCGCACATATGTCCACGTTCGCTCGAGCGGGCGCGTGTGCGAAACTTGCGTGCATGTGTTGTGGTGTGTGTTTTTGTTTGTAAATGACCTAAAGATATACAAAAAATTAAGTCTTCTGCTTCTGTTACACCCATACAACTGTGTGTTCCGACACCAACGGAGGTAGCGGACTTCAGTCAGCGGGTGATAGTCATTTAATTCAACTGCTACCCGCGCGGGAAGCCTTATAAACCTTCTGAGCTTCACACCGCTAAGTCAGAATAAGACCCTTCGTTTTCTTGCGAGGCCATGATAGTGTGAAGACCAACTGCTCTGAGAAAAAAAAAAAAAAATGCCAACCCGGCAGGGTATTGTTCCAGCCTGTCCCGGCAGAGGCAGCAGACAGAAGAAAGAGGTGAGGAGGCAGCACCAGGCGATAGACAGGCCTGCCCTTCACCGGCTGTCAGAGGGCTGCAGAGCACTGCAGCACACGGAAAAGACTCTGTCTGGAAGTCATCAGTGGGGCCTCAATAACCCTGCTGGCATTGACGAGACGAAATGAGAGCAGATGAGAGAGAACCAAGGGTATGCGTAACCTTGCGTTGCCGGGTATTATTTTCAGCCCCTGTCGGTCTGTCTGTCTGTCTCTTCTTGAGATAACTTGAACGGAGACGAACGGATGTTTGTGAGAATGCACAGGGTTGTTCTTGATCCAGTTAGATGTCTGTCTATGATGTCTATGACAAAACGGCCGAGGGAAGAGTCATTCCACGCTGTAGTAGATCTCCACTTCGTCAAGAAAATGCGTCACGGTGCACCGAATTTGTGTGGCGTGCACGTCAGCAAACATTCTCATGTTTTTTTTTGTGTTTTGTTTTGTTTTGTTTTGTTTTTTCATTCTAAACATATATCACGGAAGATTCATTTTGGAGATATACACCACGATGCAGATTCATTCTGGGTACAAAGCAGTGTGCATCGCACATTCGTTACAGGTACATTTCACGGTGCACAATCCCGCAAGATTTATATGTCGGTGCCGAAGTGAACCTGGTGCCTTTGGCAATTAACCCGAGGGCAAAATGGCAGTTGCGATTCGCACCGGGATAATTGTCCATCGCACCGGATTCCCGTCACCGCCGTGACGTATATTTGCTATCCTGCTTATTTGGAGTGACAATAAATGTTCTGCAACATGTGCCTATCGTGTGATGCTGGCGGGAGAGAAGTTAGCACGCGACGGTTTCAAAACAAGCAAACAGACTGTAAAAGAGTAAGCATTTCAAGTTGTCTTTTCGCTTTTTTTCCTTCGTGTCTGCTCTTCGGTGTCTGATTTTCATTACTCATGCCTCCAGACCCATTTCCTGGAACAAAGGTAACAGGGTTCTCACCTTTTGATTTCTAGAAAAGTTAGTTTCAAAATGAGCTGATTGCAGCTGGAAACTGAAACAAATTTTAAGACTAATGCTTTGTGAGTCCGCCCCAAACAAGGACTAACAGGTTACAAGACAAAACACGACGCGTTTGGACCTCTAAGGTCTTCGTCAGGCAAGAGAAACAACGTTCAGGACAATGAAACGAAGTACGTGCAATCTTAAAATTCTTAAAAGTTATCTTCGTATATGATCATTTTTTAAATGTAAAACTGTTGAAAGTAAATTCAGTCGGTACGATTGACATTTCGCCACAGAAAACAGTCGGGCCATTTTGTATGTGATGATGTTTTTAGTTCGAACTATGTTCAAGTCAAATGGGTCAGAGCTTTTGCCTGTGGAGCTGATCGTCATGAGTTAGAACCCCACGTGGGGCTGGATTGTTCAGCTTGGAACCCCTGTCTGTCCATCCAGCCATAAATGAACACCTGATTCAGTTCAGGGAAAGTTACAGGCGGCAGAAGGAGAG
>JADBJO010001086.1:32500-40000 GCA_016801955.1 Conus betulinus
CAACACTAACTCACTAAGGGCGTAGGCGTAGAGAAGAAATGGAAACTGACATCACTATGATAGCAGAGCATGAAGTGCCACGAATTTTACACTTTTTTTTTAGGTGATGAGGATGAAGATGGTGCTATGCGTTTTCACTCTGGTCTGAGACGGCGTGACAAAAGCTGTACTCTACACACGTTTTTTCACATAATATATCCGACATCAACTAGGCTCTGATGGGAATCGAACCCATGACCTCTCAGTCGGGAATTCGCGACGCTAACCACTTTGCCATGGTGGCTGGTCTACGTTGATCGTTCTTCATCAGTCACCCTCATCATTCTTTCTCAGCCCCATCTTGATCGATCTTCATCAGTCACAACCTCATCATCCTTTCTCAGCCCCATCTTGATCGATCTTCATCAGTCAGCCACATCCTTTTTCAGCCCCATCTTCATCTTCATTCTTCTCATTCTTTCCCATCTTGATCGTTCTTTATCAGTCACAGCCTCATCATTCTTTCTCAACCCCATCTTGATCGTTCTTTTTCAGCCACTTTACTAACGGTCCACAAGGTCGCCCAAAGGCCTCCCGTCGGAGGAGACAGTGCACTGGTGCTGAGTCATTTCGGTGGTGCTCAATGGTGCCGCTTAGGATTGAGCCCTCCCAGGGCGCCTTCTACTACTCCCCCCTCTCCTCCACCTCTCGTCCCCCCTCCCCCGTACTGGCATGGTGCCATCATCAGCGTTCTTTCCCTCGCTTCTCGCTTCCCTTTCCCCCCACCTCTCCCCTCGGAATTAGCTGTCAACCGCCTCCGTCCAACGACACTCTCCATGACTTGTTGAACAGTTGAGGGATTTGGAACATCTCAGGATGTAACCCGCCTAATATTTTCTTTTCTTTTTTGTTTTGGGCTGGGGGTGGGGGTGGGGGGTGGGGTGAAGAATGGGGGAGGGGGAGATGTCGGTAGGACGGATGAGGGAGAGGAGTTGGAGAGGGGGGGAGGGGAATGGGGGTTGGGGGCAAGATAGAAGGGGAGGCAAACTACTCTTGACAGAGTCGATCCGCTCCCTCCCCAGTTTTTTGAGTAGAGTGGGGGCGTCAAGGTCGAGGTTTTGGGAGTCTCCCCCCCCTCTCCCTCTCTCTCCTCTCTCTCTCTCTCTCTCTCTCTCTCTCTCTCTCTCTCTCTCTCTCTCTCTCTCTCTCTCTCTCTCTCTCCGTGCGCGCCTCCTATCTCATCTATCTGCCACTCACTTCGCCTTTTAATTTTACCAGCTGAGGATATTCCGTATCTCTTTCGAGTCTGAGTTTGTTTTTTTGTTGGTTGGTTTTGCGTTCATGGACTTCAAGAAACTGCCATTTGCTTTGTGTTCGTGGACTGCACGTAACTGCCCGTTTGCTTTGTGTTCGTGGACTGCACGTAACTGCCATTGGCTTTGTGTTCGTGGACTGCAAGTAACTGCCATTGGCTTTGTGTTCGTGGACTGCAAGTAACTGCCATCTGCTTTGTGTTCGGGGACTGCAAGTAACTAACTGCCATTTGTTTGTGTCGGTGGACTGCAAGTAACTGCCATTTGCATTGTTGTGGTGGACTGCAAGTACCTGCCATTTGTTTTTTTGTTCGTAGACTGTAATTAACTGCCATTTTTTTTTTTTGTTGTTCGTGGACTGTAATTAACTGCCATTTGTTTTTTGTTCGTGAACTGTAATTAACTGCCATTTGCTTTGTGTTCGTGGTCTGTAATTAACTGCCATTTGCTTTGTGTCCGTAAACTGCCATTTGTTTTGCGTACGCAGACTGCAAGTAACTGCCATTTTGCTTTGTGTTCGTGGACTGTAACTGTCATTTGCTTTTGTGTTCGTGGACTGTAAGTAACTGTCATTGGCTTTATGCTCGTGGACTGTGATTAACTGCCATTTTGCGTACATAGACTGCATGTAACTGCCATTTATTTGCTGCTTGTGGACTGCGTGTAACTGCTATTTTCATTAGTTTCTACCACGAATTGTCGATTCTCTTGAATCAAAACACGATGCATTTCACATGACTCCCGAAACGCAGTTGGCACTCTTGTTGGTGCTAGGTCTTGAGTCTGCCACATCATGTCTGCAAGCACTGAAAAACACGCCGGACTGCAGTTCGTAACTGTCTCAAGGGCAGTGATTTAGTATCCAGTGACTCGCGGGTGAACAACAGTCTGCCATGCTCTAGTCGTGTGATTAGTATGTATAAGCAAATAATGCCTTTCGTCTGCCTCTTGTTCCCACCAACATCTTTAGCATACTAGTGTGGTTGGTATTCATAAAGCAAATGATGTCTTTCGTCTGTCGTTCGTTCCACCAGCATCTTTTCCATTTCTTCCCTAGCCATGGTCTGTATATTGCGTTTTCTCAGATTCAAAGTAATGATCGATTCCTCACTGGTTTTACATGTAAAGGGCGCCTGTTACATTTTCTTAAATATAGATACAATCGTAAGACAGGATTTTAAATATGTTTCTGGTTGTCCTCTGCCTCTTCCTCTCTGTTTGTCTGTCTGTCTGTCTGCCTTTCTGTCAGTCTCTCTCTCTCTCTCTCTCTCTCTCTCTCTCTCTCTCTCTCTCTCTCTAAAAGTGCGCACGCATACACACACTCGCACACGCGCGCACTTACACAGGCGCATAGGCACACGCACTCACACGTGCTCACACACGCGCACTCTCACGCACATATACACACAGCGTACCCGCGTGCGCACTATTAATTTTGCGCATGGGGCCACGCGGAAGGCGTAATAGTGTATACAGTCAGGAGCGAAAATCCATCAAATCTGACACAACGGACAGGTTCCATTAGTTTGCAGGAAATCCTCAAATCAGAGAGCCGCATGACAGGAGAATATGCTGGGCGCGGCAACACGTCTCATCTTTATGACGTCATAAGTGACGTCACCCGTGCAGCTTTGTGGTATGCAGCGTCACGAGAATCATTTGAGAGAAGACAAGTGCCTCTGGCCGCTTCTGTTGTATTGCAGGTGGCATGATTTTGCCGTGGATCTTTCTGTAATACCTATTCGTAGTTGGCAGTGCAACCTCTGACACTGGAATTCGATGTGCCAATTATAGGCCATGATTATTAAAGCGACAACCGTCATCATCTTTGAATTCTTCAGATTACGTCTGGATTTTTAATTGTGCCTCTTTGAAACAACAACAACAACAACAACACAACACAAGACGCGGATCAAAGTACTGAAAGATGTAATAGTAGAGCTTGCTCATCACACTTAACTCATTTTTTTCTTTGAAAAATAGCTGCACTGAAGTTCCTGAGTAATTTTCCAGTCTGAGTTAATGTAGGCGCGCTGTTCTTGCGCCATTGTCCTCAGAATGACGTCATATTGATGACGTTCTTGTTCGACGTTGTTTGACGCCATTCACAAGGGTCAGGCATGTTGGCGCCGGAAGTCCGTAAAATTTCACGAACCGGTTATATCTGGGTTTGTTGACGTTGGATTTGTCTACGCATGCGATTACCCTGTCATATTGACACGTTTTGGAAACAAAATATTGCTGAAGTCAACTTAGCTGGGGAAATCCATGGAGGTGGTTGATAGACAAGAGAGGCAGGGAGACTTGGAGTTGCAGATAGACTGACAATAACAAACACGAGGAGGTTCAGGATATGCTATTCTTTCTTTCGTAAGCGTTTCCCGCCCTGCTCGACCCTCAGTCCGGTTAGCAATGTGAAGTCATGTTTCCAGGCAGGCCGCTATTGACGGGCCGGTGTTAACCGGCGCTGCAGTTTGGCAGGTGGACAGGCCTGTCGTTGTCAGCTGTGTGTGGCTGCGGGGTGGTGGCCGTTATCACAGACATGGTGTGCTGACCAACGGTAGGCCTACATCCTCGCGGCAGTTGACGCCGGCGTGCTGTGAACGTGATACATCGGCAGTCGTCGATCTCCCCGATAGCGTCACCTCACCCAGTAAAGAACAGTATGCGAGCGAGCAAGAGCATGAATGCACACGAACACACCCACGCGCTCTAACACGCACACATGTGCGCGCGCGCGCGCGCGCGCGCACGCACACACACACACACACACACACACCACACACACACACACACACACACACACACACACATACACAGACACAAAACAGACAGACAGACACGCATGGAGAGAGATGAGAGAGAGACAGAGAGAGAGAGAGAGAGAGAGAGAGAGAGAGAGAGAAGAGACAAACGAGAGAGGGAGAGAGAGAGAGAGAGAGAGTGAGAGAGAGAGAGAGAGAGAGAGAGAGAGAGAGAGAGAGAGAGAGAGAGAGAGAGAGAGTCTTCTTTTCGCGAGGATCGCTGCGACCCCCGCACCTACTCCCACAGCAGTCAGACAATACCTGCCTTCACAAAGCAGTTGGGAAAGGCCAACGACCCCTCACGTGCACACAAGCTTGTACTGCAGTATAACTGATCCTTCCACACATGTCCTGCATCCCGCACCCTCGTGTCCGGGGTGTGTGGAAAGGTTTGTCTATTGACGTGAAAGTGTGCGAAAGCTGTACTTGTTTATCCTGAGAGCGGAGGGAGGTGGACATGGGGTTGGGGAGGGGAAAAGATGGAGAAGGACAGAGGGGAGGAGGAGGAGGAGGAGGAGGGAGGAGGAGAGAGAGAGAGAGAGAGAGAGAGAGAGAGAGAGAGAGAGAGAGAGAGAGAGAGAGAGAGAGAAGGAGGAACACACACAACACACACACACATGCTCCTCTCTCTCTCTCTCTCTCTCTCTCTCTCTCTCTCTCTCTCTCTCTCTCTCTCTCCATTCAATTCACACGCAGCAGCGATAAATAGTGCATCAATACCATGTCCATGCTACACGCGCTGCGTGTCGCTGAGAAATCTCTCCCCATCACGCAGCAGAAGTGATCATAGCAGCAGCAAGAGAGCGTCGGTCACCTGTGACCATGGTGAGGGTCAGTGACCAGTCGTCTGGCTCCAGGAGGTGAGGAGAGGGGAGGGGAAGAAAGGAGGTGGGGGTTGGCGATACGAGACGGGGTAATACTTGATAAGGCTTAAATGCCCATTCTGTTACTTTTCTCACAAACTTAGTGTTTTCACGTTACCATTACGGTTTTTTTTGAAAAAAAAAAAAAATGATGATTAGCTTTTTGGCGTGATTTGTCGGTATTTATGATGACGATGATTAGAGGTTTGAAAAAAAAAAATGATAATTAGCTTTTTGGCGTGATTTCTCGATATTTATGATGACGATGATTAGAGGTTTTAAATGCTAATCATGATATTTTGATTCACTGCGTTTCGTAAGACATACTACTACGGATGGGTATCCCGCACTCCACACCCTTTCTTGTCCATCTCCTCCCTCCCCTTTATACCCCCCCCCTTCCCCTCCTCTCGCCCCACCACCCCTCATCTCCCTCTCCCTATTCCCCCCCCTCCCCCCCCCCCCCCCCCCCCCCCCCCCCCCCCCCCACACACACACACACACACACACGCACACTCCCGCCCGTCCTGCACCAGTGGTAGTCGGAGCTTTGTGTAATACAAGTCCGTGACGACAGACGCACCTGTCTGCTAAACATGATGCACGTGCAACACATGAGTGGTCGGGTTGCTGCCGATCAGGAGGCGCTGTGTTGAGGGTTGGGTGGCTCTGGGCGGGGAATGACTTTATCACGCTGCTTGCTTGATCGCTTTTCGCGGTCTCCCACCGTGTGTGTGTGTGTGTGTGTGTGTGTGTGTGTGTGTGTGTGTGTGTGTGCGCGCGCGCGTGCGCGCGTGTGTCTTTATGTGTGTGTGTGTGTGTGTGTGTGTGTGTGTGTGTGTGTGTGTGTGTGTGTGTGTGTGTGTGTGTGTGTGTGTGTGTGTGTGTGTGTGTGTGTGTGTGTGTGTGTGTGTGTGTGTGCGTGCGTGTGTGTGTGTGTGTGTGTGTGTGTGTGTGTGTGTGCACCAAGTGGGAGAGAGGAAGATTGAGAGGGAGAGACAGAGAGACAAAGAGAGAGAGAGAGAGAGGAGGAGACAGACAGACAGACAATGTGTCTGCATATGTATATGCAGACGTCGGTGCAGGTGGATGCATGTACATGCGAGCGCGCGCGTCGCAAACGAGAGAGAGAGAGAGAGAGAGAGAGAGAGAGAGAGAGAGAGAGAGAGAGAGAGAGAGAGAGAGAGAGATGTGAGAGAATGTGTGTTGTACGTGTGTGTGTATGTGTGTGTGTGTGTGTGTGTGTGTGTGTGTGTGTGTGTGTGTGTGCGTGTGTGCGTGGTGCGTGCGCGCGTGCGTGCGTGCGTGTGTGCGTGTGTGTGTGTGTGTGTGTGTGTGTGTGTGTGTGTGTTGGTCGTCGTCTTTCCTGTACACAGTGTAAGGACAAAGTTCATAGCTGTCCCCACCTTGCCAGACAGCTCTTGTAGCGTGTGAAAGACAACACCACCACCGCCACCCTCTCACCCGAACCCGAACCCCACCCTTCGTACTCCCAGAATGAAGCCAACGTCAGACACCCGTTTTCCCAGAGGTCTCGTGCAGCGTAGGTTAACAACTGGCAGCGTCAGTAGGTCATTTCCTGAAGTGGTGGCTTATCAATGATATATCACGTTGATATAGGTCGGCGGATAACAAATCATATCAGGTTGATGTAGGTCGTGGGATAACAGACGTATCGGGTTGTTATAGGTCGGCGGGTTGCAATAGGCAAATCAAGTTGATATAGGTCGGTGGCTGCCAACAGTGATATCAGACTGAAGAAAAAGATACACCCGAAGGTGCGCGTGGGACCCAGAGAAGTACTGTCCTCAACAGCCGAACAAACCAGTTGGGAGCAATCCTGCACCATCCTTGGAAGCCTACGCTGTGTTCACACAGGGAGCAGGCACGTACAGGGCATTCCATTAAGAAGTCAAGGGCCATAATTGCTCCCTGGCAGATGCCATTGTGTAATGGCCGCTGGATCTAACACGACAGAACTTCCCGCATCTCCACGAACTAGCAGCACACTAATAGTTTTGTGCTAACGTGTGTTTGGGGATGTAAAGAATGCTACAGGAGTGGTCCAGACAGTCAGATAGATAGTGAGTAGAGAGACAGGCACATCTAACACTGAACCGAAATGCCAGAGTCCAATTGAACACGCATTTTGTATTATTTTTCTTCTGCATTAGAGAGAGTACTGTTAGCCAAGCCCAGTTCTATGTTGACGCAACTAGACTGAGTCCTAGCCTCGTAAATAGAAACCTAGGGTTGAGAAAAAAAAATGGAGTAACATTTACCTTGTAACAAGCAGAATGTCGCTGAGGCCCACGTGCACTACTGGTCAGATGCCAGGGGAGAGAGAGCGAGCGGAGGTTGATATCTTTAGTGTATATAACTTTTGCCCCAGTCTGAATTGAATAACGTGGCGTGGCACGGCATTGACACTTGTTGCTTCTACAGTGAGAGAACACCAGGCACTAGACATTATCAAGATTTGATTTATTAGCGACTAACTGCTGGGGAGGGGGGGGGGGGGGGGGGGAGGGGAGAGGAGGG
>JADBJO010001086.1:47500-57500 GCA_016801955.1 Conus betulinus
TCTCTGTCTCTCTCTCCTCTCTATCTCTCTCTTCTCTCTCTCCTCCTCTCTCTCTCTCTGTTTTCGCCTCGCTGCGCTGTCCGCCCCCGCTCCCATTTCTCTTTTTACTGATTGTTTTTTTTTTCATGGTGTGCTTACGCTCGCATTCATATACGATCACTGCCATCACTTTCCGGCACAGCTGTCCGTTTCACTGTTCTTGTGTGCATTGTGTGTGTGTGTGTGTGTGTGTGGGGGGGGGGGGGGGGGGAAGTGGGGGGGATAGAGCGGGGGAGACAGACGGAAGAATGAGAACGGAGAGAGAGAGAGAGAGAGAGAGAGAGAGAGAGAGAGAGAGAGAGAGAGAGAGTACACTGGCAAGGAAATAAATAGAAAAAAGAGAGAGAGAAAGAAAGAAAGGGAAAGAAGTGACATGGCAAGAGGAGCAAACCCAGTCAAGTTGGGTACAGAAGGAAGAGCAGGGAGAGTGGAGGGGAGGTTGGGGGGGGGTGGGGGGGGTTGGGGGGGGGGGGGGGGGGGATGAGGGGAAGACGCAAGCGATGAGACACACAGCGCGCTGTCTTTAAAGAACGATCAGAATATGACATCATTTCATCTGGGGAGTTTAACCGCCAAAACCCCCCCCCCCCCCCCCCCCCCCCCCCCCCCCCACCCCCCCCCCCCCCCCCCCCCCCCCCCCCCCCCCCCCCCCCCCCTCAACCTGCCTCCAAAAGAAAAAAAGAAAAACAGACCCACCGTCCCCCCTATTTGAGTCACACCCCCCCCCCTTCTTCTTTTTCCTTCCCCCCTTGTCTATCCCCCCACCTACCCCCCCCCCCCCCCCCCCCCCCCCCCACCCCCCCCCCCCACCCACCCCCCTACCCCCCCCCCACCCAACCCCCCCCCCCCCCACCCCCTACCCCACCCCCCCCCCCCCCCCCCCCTCTCTCTCCCTCTCCCCCCCCACCCCTTCTCCTCCCTCCCCACCCCCCCCCCCCCCCCCCCCCCCGCCCCCCATGACTGTTACTCCCCCCCCCCCCAATGAATTCCCCCCCCCCCCCCCCCCCCCCCCAGTCCCCCCCAAGCAACCCCCAGCCCCCCCCCCCCCCCCCCCTCTCCCCCCCCCCACCCCCGTCCCCCCCCCCCCCCCCCCCCCCCCCCCACCCTGTCTGTCCTGTCTATCGCCCCCCCCCCCCCCCCCTCTCTCACTCTGTCCCCCCTGCGTCCCCCCGCCCCCAAGACCCCGCCCCACCCGACCCCCCCCCACCCCCCCTCACACTCCGCCTTTCTTCCCCCCCCCCCCCCGGACCCCCCCCCCCCCCCCCCCCCCCCCCCACCCCCCCCCCCCCCCCCCCCCCCCACCCCACCCCCCCCCCCCCCCCCCCCCCCCCCCCCCCCCCCCCCCCACCCCCCTCCCCCCCCCCCCCCACCTTGGTTATTTCGCCGCCCCCCCCCCACCCCCACCCCCCCACCCCCCCCCCCCCCCCTCAACGCCTCCAAAAGAAAAAAAGGAAAAAAAGACCCCACCGTCACGTCTAGTGATCACTTGATTTCTTCTGTCTTTTCCTTCAAACACTGTCTATCGCTCTAAATATCGCAAGGACAGACCGATAGACATGGACACACACCACACACACACACACACCACACACACACACACACACAAACACGTACACACATTTCCTCTCTCTCTCTCTCTCTCTCTCTCTCTCTCTCTCTCTCGTTAAAAAAGTGTAATAAAAAAAAAAAAGGGTCTTCCATGACTGTTACTCTTGGAGAGGAATACAATGAATCAATTAATCAGTCGATCAATCTATCAGTCAGTCAGCTTCAAGCAAGCAAGCAGCCAGCAGCCAAGCAAGCAAGAAATCTCTCAGTCTCTTTGTCTTTTTTTTTCGTCCCGGCCTCCCCCCCCCCCCCCACCCTCCCCCGTCTGTCTGTCTGTCTATCTGCTGTCTGTCTGTCTCTCTCTCACTCTGTCTCTCTCTGCGCCTAAAATGAAAGAAAGCTGATAAAGCAGTGTTTTTTTTTCCCTCGCTCACTCCGCCTTCTTCGTCTACTAGTGAAACGGGGGAGGTGGGGGGGGGAGGTGGGGGAGGCGGGGCAAGAGGAGGACACAAGCAGCAGTCTTGTTCATAGGTTAATTGGGATTCTTTTTCTTCTTCTTCTTCTTCTTCTTCTTCTTTTCTTTCTTCTTCTTCTTTTCTCTCTCTCTCTCTCTCCTCTCTCTCTCTCTCTCTCTCTCTCTATCTGCTCTCTCTCTCTCTCTGTATGTCTGTCTGCCCTCTCTCTCTGTCTCTTTGGGTGTCTGTCTGCCTCTCTCTCTCTCTCTCTCTCTCGCTCTCTCTCTCTCTCTCTATCTCTCTCTGTGTCTGCGTCCCTCTCTCTCTATCTCCCCCCTCTCTGTCTGAATGGTTAAAAAAAAACTACAAACACCGGGTGTAAGAGCAAAATATATTTCGCTTTATTCAAAGCTTCTTCAGTTTGTAACCATGGACCGAACATCTCTCTCGCCTTTTCGTCTTTTCCTCAGCGATGTCAGTCGACGGTTTCGAAAAATATTGGCGCGGCTAACGGAGGAGGAGGAGGAGGGGCCCGGAGGAGGAGGAGGCCCCCGGAGAAGAAGAAGGACGAAGAAGAAGAAGAAGAGGACTACACCTTTATAATGCCAATAGTTCCAGACTCACTAATGGCCAGAGGATTAAGCAGGGGGGCCATCTCTTGCCAGCGGGATGGCTCGTCGCCGGACTGGGATCCACGGAATGGTGAACACGTGTGGGAGTGGAACCGGAACGAAAGCAGCGAACACGGGACTGGGGGGGGGGGGGGGGGGGGGGGGGAGCGCAGGAGATCAGGAGGGGGGGGGGGGGAGGGAGGGCAGGGGGTAGGGTGGACGGCGGAATGATGGAGGGGCGAATAAGGAAGGAGGGTGAGGGGGTGGAAGTCGCCATCGCGTCTGGCGCTGTGATTTGCTGGTTATTGCAGTACATTTGATGCCTGTCTCTGTGTCTGTATGTAAGTGCCGGAGAAAGAATCACGAAACATGTTGGCTGGGGGGGAGGGGGGGGGGGGGGTGTGCGCTTCACTGATGTCGCAGAACGTTTCAGGACCTGTGTTGAAAAAAGTAGGGGTCATGTGTGCCAGGGATCATCACTGTCTGCCTCCGTCCGAGGTCCATCCTTCACCACAAACGGACAATAGTTCACGGTTGCTGAAAATCCTCGCAGACCAGTTCCTTGGGTGTCATATTGTCTGTACCTGTATAGATAGACAAAAGGCTGTCCGTCCTTGCTGCCCCCACCCCACCCCCGCCCCCTCGTCCCCCTCCCCCCGCCACAGCTTTCTCCACTGTCCCCGAGGTTAACAGATACACAGTAGTTGACGAGGATTATATCGCTATGTCTAGTTATGTCACATACCTGTACACATACTAGCAGTTTTCCCGTCAGCCCCCCCCCCCCCTCACCCCCCCCCCCCCCCCCTCTGTCTCTTTCCATCCTTCCCTCCCTTGTTTCAGCCTCCCCCGTTTCCACTCCCCGCCCTCCTCCCCCAGTGCTCCCTCCTCTGCTCCACCATCCCTCCTCTTCCTTTCTTCCCCCTCCCCACCTACTCTCCACCACCTCCGTCCTTCCCCTCTCCCCCTTCTCCTCCTTCCCCCTCGTCATCTGCCCCCTCCCCCCCCATCCTTCCGCGGTCAAAGCCATTTTCGAGTGGACACTTGCTTTAACATATCATCGCATTGAAATTGCGACTGTCCAGCACAACAGTGATTCGCTCTGAATCTGCCCTACATGCTAATGTGTGGCCATGCCAAATTGACAGGAAATCAGATAAAAAAAAAAAGTGGACTTGTATAAGGAGCAAGGATACAGAGGGACAGAGAGACAGACGGACGGACAGACAGACAGACGGACAGACAGACAGACAGACGGGTGGACAGACAGACGGACGGACAGGCAGACAAGCGGACAGACAGACGGACAGACAAATAGATAGATGGACAGACAGACAGGCGGACAGACAGACAGACAGACTGACAGACAGACGGACGGACAGACAGACAGACAGACAGACAGGCAGACAGACAGACGGACAGACACAGACGGACAGACAAACGGACAGACAGACAGACAGACAGACAGACAGATGGACTGACAGACGGACGGACAGACAGACAGACAGACAGACAGACGGACGGACGGACAGACAGACGGACGGACAGACAGACTGAACGCGCATTATATATCAGATTTTTTTTTAAATCAACGTACGGTTACTTACGGCATCGGCACGCTTTAACTTCATCTTTTCAACAGCCGATTCGTCCTTGAGGCAGCCAGCGAACCAAACACCGATGATTATCAGTGGGTGTCCGCAGTCCCTCCTCTCCCCTACTCCTGCCCCCTCTGTCCCATCCTGCTCCCGCCTGCTACCCCTGTCTGCTAATACCCCCCCCCCCCCCCCCCCCCATCTTCCTCATCTGCAGCCTCTGAACAAGGGAGGAGAGGGACGAGTGGGTGGACTGCAGGACAGAAATAGGAGGAGGGCGAAAATGCACGAGCCGAATGATGAAGGGGGGGAAATCAGGAGAGGATCTCTTCTTGGCCCTGATGACTAGGCAAGGGAGGTAACTGAATCTCACAGCCATCGGTGGACAGCTGGACGACAGCAGTGTCCAATGATACGCCACGGGGGTAGGCGAGCAGTCCTCCCCACCCCACCCCCAAACCCCCCCCGAGTCACAGTGGGAGGGGCGGAAGGATCGTGCGTGGATTGATGGATAAGGTGGGGTTAAGGAGAAACACAAAAACAAACATGCAAATAGTACAAAAATAAAACATGTTTACGCTGTTCATGGCTATTCTCACGCTGTGAGTTCTGTCCCTTTGCTTTCTCACTCTTGTCTCTTTTACTCTCTGGTCCACCAACTCCACCTTAGCCGCAATATATCTGTCTCTGTCTCTGTGTCTGTCTGTCTCTCTGTCTCTGTGTCACACACACACACACACACACACACACACACACACACACACACACACACACACACACACACACACACTTTAAAGAACTTATTGTATCAACAAAAGATAAACTAATTCATTCGGAAAGCAGTGAATCAAATGTTCTACTGCCCATAGTACAGATATATCTGCAGAACGTTTATTATACGAACGCTTCACGTCAGTAGCACAAAGAATTTCTATGGTAGACGATGCAGAGTCTGATGATGTAGATCTG
Organism: Conus betulinus; assembly: GCA_016801955.1. Lineage (NCBI taxonomy): Eukaryota > Metazoa > Mollusca > Gastropoda > Neogastropoda > Conidae > Conus > Conus betulinus. The sequence goes on from JADBJO010001086.1 coordinate 52,718, forward strand.
CTAAACGACTGCTGAGACTCCAGAAGCCGACACAAACCAAACCTCATGACCCCAATGAGAGTATACAAAATGCACACTAATTATATTCTGTAAACCACTCCCAGTTTCCGTGATTTACATGGTTTATACAGCAAAATAGATTTCAGCACCAGTTGAATAAATATATATCACATTTAGTTATAACCTGGGCGGATGGCATGAGGTACAAACGTTTAAAGATGCGAAAATACTGCCTATCTGTAAGACCGGTGATCTAAGTGACCCTTCAAACTACAGGCCTAATCTGCTGTTATACACTCTGTCTAAACCTCTTGAAAAATATGTAAAACGAAATCTTGAATCTCATTTTCAACACATATGAATTAGTTTATCTTTGATTAAAACGCGTTTGGAGAAACCATTTTTGTCACACAATGTTTACCAGACTTACATAGGAATGGGATGCTAATAATATTATAAGCAACGCATAATTCACTGTTACAGGGATTTTGTGTGTGTGTGTGTGGTGTGTGTGTGTGTGTGTGTGTGTGTGTGTGTGTGTGTGTATGTGATTTTGCAAAGGCATTGGAAACTATTGATTACAGTCTTTTCTGTAGACAGCTGCATGTTAGTTGTCTAGCGTCTCATTTCTTAGACTTCACATCACCCTTCCCTGGCAATAGAAGTCTCTCAAGACCTGTTATTATCATCTCTCATGCCTGTTGAATATGGGAGTGCCCCAGGGTTCTGTTCTGCGCCTGTTATATTCTCCAGTTACATAAACAATCTTCTTCCTTTTCCTTTGAAATGCTGTTGCGAACAACACTTCGTCGTGCAGATCAACCGGATGAACTTTGCACTTATTTTTGCTGAATGATCTTGATAAGCTTATTACGTAGACTGAGGCAAAGCACCTAGCAAACCACTACTGCAAGATAAAAACCTCAAAACGTACTGATTGACTGAAACCATTTATTGTCAGATTAACCATAGGTTGTACTGTTGTTGCCAAAACATACAAAACCTGTTTACTTGATGTTAAAGGATTGGAAGGAATAGATTTCTGTCAACTGCTAGGCCCTCATTCATTGTTACAGATCTAGTCTGGTCTAAATATATTTTTGAACTCAGCAAAAGGTTATCTTGATCAGCATACACGCATGCTTGTCGTCTATGCATGTAGTCAACCAGATAGAGATCAGGTATCAACATGATAGAACCTTGCGACTACTAACTGCTTAAAGATAGTTAAAACTTTATACTGACGTTTCTTTAAAACTCACGTTTCTCAAACGTGCTTGTGTTCTTCCAGCAACTCTGTGTTCTCCCTTTCAGCTTTAAATGTCGTTTCAGTAATGCTGTTTTATGTGCAAAGTCATGAATAACGTTAACACCATCCTGTCTCCATAGAAACCTCCCTTACATTTATGTCCGTAGCAAGAGGGCCGTCTTTACCACAGGGCCTGGGTCTAATCTATTTGTGTCTTCTTAGACCTACTCTGGTGGTAAATTATGGAACGAAACGCAGGGAGATTGTAATACAAATCTAACTTATATTCTTGAAAAACAGAACAAAATAAAACAAAACAAAACAAAACATAAACAATCTAATGGAACACATGAAAAGTCAAACTCTCCATTTAGGGGGAACTTTGTCTTATACACCCACAGATTTAAGAGCGCGCGCGCGCGCGTGTGTGTGTAAATTGTGTCTGTATGCAAGCGCATATGTCTGTGTGTGTGAGTACGCGCGCGCGCGTCTGTGTTTGTGCGCACGCGTGTATGTGTATCCGAGTGTGCATTTTTTTGTATGTGCGCGCATGCATGCATTCGTGAGTGCGTGTGGTGTGTGTGGCGTGCGTACGTGCGTGCATGCGCACGCAGCGTGCGCGTGCGCGTGCGTACGTGCGTTGCGTGCGTGTGTGCGTGCATGCAAGCCTGCGTTACTGTACGTGTGTGTTTGTGTGTGTGTGTGGTTGTGTGTGTTGTGTGTGTGTTGTGTGTGTGTGTGTGTGTGTGTGTGGCGCGCGCGCGCGCGCTGCGCGTTGTTTATACGCGATTGTTTTCATTACCTTGAAATTGATCTTTTTGAAAGCTTATCTCAGTTGAACTTGCTTCCTTTATATTTTCTTCTTTTTTTTTTTATCTTCTTCTTCTTGCATTTTGTCCTTTGAGGGCACAGTGTAAAAAAAAAAAAAAAAAGCTGTGAACGTATCCGTTTGGCCCCAGTACGTTATTCGTATTCTTCTTTTTCTCTCTTTCACAACTGTCCATCTCTTTCCTTAGTTGTGTGAAGTGTGTGTGTGTGTGTGTGTGTGTGTGTGTGTGGTGTGTGTGTGAGAGAGAGAGAGAGTAGAGAGGAGAGAGAGAGAGAGAGAGAGCGAGAGAGAGATAGAGAGAGACAGACAGACACAGACAGACAGACAGAGACAGACAGACAGACAGACACAGACAGACATGACGAGACAGACACACAGACAACGGAGACAGAAAGACAGGAAGATAGAGAGAGGAGAGAGAGAGCTGAGTCGAGAGAGAGATAGAGAGAGAGAGGAGGGAGGGAGGGAGGGACGGCACGGACCGGTTCAGGCAGGCAGGCAGACAGACAGAACCAGACAGTTTGCCCCGGTCAGTAGTGGTAAAGGTTCACGCGAGACACAGATGGCCGGATAGAAGAAGTGAGTTCTGCAGATTGGGGGGTGTCTCTCAAGGATTGTGGTGGGTCGTCGGCGGCCATTGACTGGACGTGAGAGGAAGAGGCAGTTTAGCGAGTCAGGGCGGAGGGACACGTGAAGATGAATCATCCCGTGCAAACTGAAAGTCCAAGGACATTCCCCCGCCCCTGGTGGATGGGTCCCCCCGACCATGCCTTGCTCTGAAAAGTGAAACCGCATGACAGCCGTCCCATGTGGGACGGTGCCGTGGTGTGATAGTTTTTTTTTTTTGTTGCCTTGATGATTTTTTGAGATTTGTTTTGTTTGAGATCGTGCAGAGAGAGAGAGAGAGTAAAAGGAGCAGTAGACAGAGATCGAGGAGAGAGAGAGAGAGCAGAGAGAGATCTCGAGGAGAGGAGATGAGAACTAAAGGAAAAACACAAAAAGAGAGAGAGGATGGAGGACGGACGTCAAGAAAAAGGAGCAACAGAGAGAGAGTAGAGAGAGAGAGAGAGCGAGAGGACAGACATACAGACAGACAGACAGACAGAACAGACAGGACTGAATGACTTACATTTAGAAACAAAAAGAGCAAAACAGAGAGAGAGAGAGAGAGAGAGTAGAGAGAGAGAGATCCCAGAGAGAGATTGAGATTAGAGATGAGAGAGAGAGATGAGACAAAATAGGAACGCATAGAGGTCTGAGAGAGGGGGGGGGCGGGTGGGGGGGATGCGAGGGGCTGTTTGTGATATGGAGTGTATTTGAATCAGTTTAGGGACAAGCCCTTAAACTTGAACAGGCACACGTACAGACAGATTCACAACACACACAACACACACACAACCACACACACACACACACACACACACACACACACAACACACACTCGCACCACCTCCCCACCCACCCACACCACCCACACAGCACCCACACACACACAACACACACACACACACACACACACCACACAGACAGATAGACATTACAGGCAGACGAGAGAAGAAGAAGACAGGAAGGAGGAGGAGGAGGATTAGGAGGAGGAGAAGAATAAGAAGAAGAAGAAGAAGCCGAAGATCAGAACGAAGAAAGAGAACAAGAACTAAGAACAAGACAGAAGAGCAAGAACAAGAAGAAGAACAAGAAGCAGTAGCAGCAGGCAAGCACGCAAGCAAGCAAGCTAGCGAAGTTTATAGCAAAGAAGCTATGTAAGCAGAAGCAGCAAGAAGAGATAAGAAGAAGAAAAGAAGAATAGACTGTAAAGCAAGAAAGAACTAAGAATGAAGAAGGAAGATAGAGCCGAAAGAAGTTCTATTGAATGAATCGGACAGATGGCATATAGGAGTGTATACGTATTTGTTAAATTCCACTGACCCAAGGCAGTTCTTTACGCAAGGAGACCACCTGAGTCACGACCTAGCCGACAACACATCAGCTCCCATTTACAAAACAAAACACTGACGCCTGTCAGCTTGTCCAATGACTGCCGCCACCCCCGTGCTCTGCCTGCAACCCCAAAGCAGCCACAGCTTACCCCTCACACCCCGGCCCCCAAAGTGTTGCTGGTCTTCACAACAACAACCCCATCCCACATCCACAGACCAGCCACCACACAGTGTTAGAGAGAAAGAGAGGGGGGAGAGAGAGTGGGATAGAGAGAGGGAGAGAGAGAGAAGAGAGAGAGGGGGGGGGAGGGGGAAGAGAGAGAGAGAGAGAGAGAGGGGGGAGGGGGGGGGGGTGGGGGAATGGCTATTCATGGAGAGGGGGGGTGGGGGGTCTTTTGATTGAATTATTGCGTTTTTTATTATTTTTTTGAAACGGTGGAGAGAGAGAGGGTATTGAGTGATCGTTTTTTTCAATGGTGTGGTCGAAGAGAGAGAGTATCAGAGAGAGATATAGAGAGAGAGAGGAGGTAGAGAGAGAGAGAGAGGATAGAGAGAGAGAGAGATGACGATGAAATTGAGTGGGGAAAGAAATGAATGGGTATTGATGAACATTTTTTCAAAACGTAACGGCGGGGAGGTGTCAGGTGAAATTCAATGAATTCCTGTAAAACCAAACTAGAGATTTTAGTGACGAATTGGGAAGAGATAGAGAGAGAGAGAGAGAGAGAGAGAGAGGAGAGATAGAGAAGAGAGAGATAGAGAGAGAGA
>JADBJO010001086.1:80000-87500 GCA_016801955.1 Conus betulinus
CCGTCCGACCGTTACCCTCTACCAGTTCTGAAAAGAGCAATAACTTTGCAAAGTACGTTTCTGTAATTTCCCAGCAGAGTTCCTCTAGAAGCGATAGCTATGGAGATAGTGAGCGTGGTAGGCCACAATATGGAGATTGCGATGATGTTATCACACATGACCATGACAAGGTCTGCCACACTTTCGGGGTGCCGCATTGAAAGGAGACTGATTTGGGCGTGAAGCCTGCGCCGAACGGGCTGAATTATCAAACAATTGAACACACAGTCTGCTTCAATGATGATCTTGTGTTGTCGTCTGTTGCATTTCATTGTAGAACGTTATCCTCCCTAGAGGTTTCTGTCGGCAGGTTTGGCCGTCTCCCTAAAGCTGATGGTTACAACATTGTTCTGGCTAGGATTCCCGATCATGCTTGCATTCCAGGCAATGAAGTGGCCTTTCATCTGGTCAAGAATGCCACGAATAGAGACTTGTCCGGATCGTCTGTTCCCCCAAGACAGGTCTGAAATCGGACATGAGAGTTACCTCAAAACACTGATGACAAGAGGACTGATGCAAACAGAAAATAAAACTGTATCAGATGTCATGTATCAGATGTGTCCGAACCTTGACGAGTTTCGACTCTGCCACTGATGGCCGCGAAGAAGAAATAGGTTTGTGTCGAGTATACAAAGACCATTCTTTTTACACTCATTCGTATCTTTTATAAGGCATGGAAGTTCCACGAGAGGAACCTCACACTGTTAAACACGGCCATTTAGAATGCTGGCACTTGCATGACAATTGAAATAAACTCTCCACAGTAGCATCCGTGAAGACTTTGTTCAGGGATGGTTCATAAGTTGTCATGTATGACTTTCTACAAATATTTTTTTTTTATGTGATCCGTGATTTTTTGGAAAATGGATACGGTTTTAAGCCTTTGAGTATTTTGGATGGCCCCGTGTTTATTCACGTATATGACATGTATTTTGATAAGAGACCAGATGTGGCCGTCTGAGATCGGCTAAGTAACAAAGACTATGAAATAAATGAAATTGAATAATACCGGGAGAGCTTATTGCAAATCATGGGGTATCGTTTGGTGAATATTCTTTCACGTGCATGATAGCTGCATCGCTGAATCATGGGCAATCGTTTGATGAGTTTTTTCTTCACGCGTCGGTAGCTGCATCGCTGAATCATAGGCAATTGTTTTCTGTAAAAGACTAGCTTTCAGATCACCACTTCGGATCCAGCGGTACTTACGGTCAGTGACCCAGATTTTTCTAGTTCCATAGGTGCTTGGAGTGACAGACAGTCAGGCAGGCAGATAGACAGCTAGGTTGGTAGATAGGTAGGTGGGTAGGCAGGCAAGCGGGCAGGCAGTCAAGTAAGTAGATAAGTAGGTAGCTTGGAAGGCAGGTGGGTCGGTAAATAGAGACAGATAGATAGACCTATATACATACATACAGACATACAGACAGACACACAGACAGACAGATAAACCTGCCAAAAGAACATCCCTCTCCCCTTTCCTCCCACGCCATTGCTTCACGACTGTAAGCTCCTTGCTGTCTGTGCCTTACCATCTGGTGGGACTGCAGGAGGTGAAATGGAGAAGAGGTCATTAACTGACAACCTTGCACAGAAGACAAGCAGCGCTGGCTCCTCCTGCTTGGAGTTGTTCCGACGTGGAAAGGGAGAAGCAGCATGACCGCTGTCTCTTAGTAAACTGAGGAGAAAAGAAGGAAATTGTCTTCTGCCCACTTACTGCCTGGATGTTTTTGGGTCAACGCGTGGCAAGTTGTTCTGCGCGGCGTTCCCTGCATTTTCCCTGTCTGATGGCGGGCGTCGGTTTACCGAGGAGTGGGATAGACCAATCAGTGGTACCATGGTGACTGTGGTGGAGAGATCGCTGTGAGGGTTGTGTTCGTGACGTTGTTCATCTGTCTGTTGGTCAGACTTTGAGAGATGAGCTGTAATTGGAAGATACAGAGATCGCGAGGGAAAGAGAAAAAAAAAGAAGAGTCTAGGCCTTCAAAGCCGAGGACTCTGGAGTGATAGAGTCTGGTTTGGTCCATCGAGTGTAGTCGTGTGGCAATGCAAGTGAATTCATGAAGTCCTGGTCAAGCTAGATCTGGTAGGGGTGGGTGGGGTGATGCTGACTATTATAAAAGTGTAGGGAAAGTAATCCGATGTTGAACGCACCAACATGAATTCATCTTGTATACAGACAAACTAGCATGTGTTAGAAAGAAGCAGCACCCAGCCCTGCAGTGCTCCGACCAGCGTGCAGGATAAACACACCTTGACCTGTCCGTGTCCAGAAAACACTGGTGAGAGAAAACCAGCTGAACCAACAGTCCTCCACGACTGTGATCGCATTCTGTAGTTTTTTTTTAATTGTCTGCTGGTATACAATGGTTTGGCTTGGGGGATCGGGTGGACGTTACTGGCAATTCTTGCTGAGGATACAAGCGATGTGGGTTTCTGTGGTACTGGAGCTATCCAGTCTCAGAAAGAGAGAAACAGGACGACACAAATTTCCTCTGGTCAAATGATGGGAAATGATGGAAACCGTGCTGCTACTTACTGCCGGGATGGTTTAAGTCTGTTGGTTGCAGGCTGTTCTACACAGTGCCCTCAGCATTTTCCCCGTCTGATTGCGCGCTTCGTTTTACCCTGGAGGTAATGGGCCAATCACCATGGACTGTGGTGGAAGTATATCCCTATGAGGGTTGTGTTCATTACGTTGTTCACCTGTATGATGGCCAAATTCTGCGAATGAGCCATGATTGGAATATTCTGAGATCAATAGGACAACGGAATTGGAGCCTAGGCCTTTAGAGCTAGGACTTTTCAAATGCCAGTATGTTGCATGATTCGTGTAGAACAGACGTGGGTCTTTGTCACGTCAATTTAGGCGGTCACTGTCAGGATGCTAGGGATGGGGTTGGTTGGGCTGGCACTGATGTCAGAGTAGTGTGGTGTTCATGTGGCGCTTTGGGATCTTAATGGTTGGCTTACCGTGTTCTTTATGATAAAAGTAGACTTCATACTATTTTATGACAACGATCGTGCGCTTACTTTTTTGTCTCTATTTAATAGCTGTATACCTGTGTGTCTGTCATAGCTAGGTGACTCTATGTTTGTCCTTGTATGTATTTGACTGCATTTATTTCTGTTTATCTCGGAGCAAATTATTAAAAAATGAAGTGTCATTATTTGATCTACGTGCGCTAAAAGTATGCTGCACATAGGACGTCGTTGGGGGGAAGGGGGGGGGGGGGGGTTGTTGTTCTTCTTCTTTTACCGAAAGACTAGCTTTGACATCAGCATTTAAAATTTTCAATGGAAAATGGGGAAAAAAACTGCACTTGGTGAAATGCATGTAGAATTATCTCGCTTCATAGCCGAGTGTCCCGTCCACAGAGTGAACTTTTACACATTTAAATGATCGATCAAGCGTGGCATGGCTCTAATGTTGACATTGACTTTCGTAGCAGTGACAATAAACAAAGTAACAACACTCGCTTCTAAATAGAACAAGGCCACAGTACACATGTTAAGTCCTTTCCATGGGTATGAACAGAGGATAAACTCGGACAACTCATTCTGAATTGTTAATAACATTTGGTTCCAGGATGGAAATGGCTGCTCAAATGTTACTGTTTCACACTTTGCATTCCATGGCAGTGGCAGAAAACAGATACACAACTGCAAGATTTTCAATCAAGCTGTATGGAGAAAAAAAAATCTTATGATTAGCAACAAAATGCTTGCCATTTTTTTCTTACACAAACCGAAACTACTTACTTGATTAAGGAAAAGCCTCAAAGATACGTACTTTGTACGGATTCCGATGGAGAGAGTGAAATATCTCTCAAATGGTGATACTAAATTATCCTGCCATCTGATTTTGAAGCGATAAAAACGGCGATCGATGAGGGGATTCAAATTCTACACGTTTATCCATACCCTGCACAAGTGGAAAATTTCTCATTGCTCTCAGAGAAGGTTAGTCCTTTAACATTTCAACTGATATGACCCAGGGACCTGAAATGTAGATCGTGACTTCGCAAACGTCTCTGGGACATTTGTTAGGGACAATGATTCATTTTGTAGACAGACACACAAACTTACTCACACGACAAGAAGCAGCACCCTGCGCTGCAGTGCTTCGACCAGTGCGCAGGGTAAAAAAAAAAAACAAACGTCGTCCTGTCTGTGTCCAGAAAACACTGTAGAAAGTCCGCTGAGCCAACAGTCCCTCACGACTGTAATCACATTCTGGAATGTCTTCAGCCGTCTGCTGGGACACAGGGCCTGGGGTGGGGGTGGGAGGGGAAGGACGTTACTAACAAACCTTGCTTGTAAGACGAGCGACCTTGTCTCCTGTGTTGGTGAGTTACTTGGTCGTGGAAGAAGAGACGTAGGATAACAGAATTTCCTGTGGTAAAATGAGGAGAAATGGTGGGAACCTTGCCCTTCTTACTTACTGCCTGAGTGGTTTGGATCCACGAGCAGCAAGTTGGTCTGCACTGTGGTTTCCCTGTCTGATGGCGGGGGGCTTCGGTTTACGAGGGAGGGGCGGACCAATCACTGTTGACTGATGTGAAGAAATCCTTGTGAGAGTCTTGTTCGTGGCATTGTTGGTCTGTCTGGCGACCAGACTGTGCAGATGGGTGGTAATTGGAGGATAGTGAGATCACTGGGGGAAGGGGAAAGGAATGGGAGGCAAGTGCTTCAAGCCTTAGGGTTCTTCATTGCCAGCGTCTTCTTTAGTCCATGGACTATAGACAAGTGGTAGTGTCACGTGTATTTATAAAGTCTTTATCAGGATTGAAGGGAGAAAGTGGGAGTAGCGGTACTGACATCCAGTGAAGAGAGTATGGTAATTAATTTAGAATGGTTACTTATTCTCTCTTCACCTGTTTTCGTGACCAAAATGGACTTTCTATTATGGCATAAAAATGATTTTATTGTCACTGTCGTTCTTATTCTCAATGTATCAGTATCTCTGCCTTCTGTGTTTTTTTTTTTTTTTTCCCAGTATTACAGCTATTTCTATTTATCTTGCAACATTGCATGTTGCAATGTGCCCGTGTGCAAAGCGTGTGCCAGAAATGGAACTCTCTCTCTCTCTCTCTCTCTCTCTCTCTCTCTCTCTCTCTCTCTCTCTCTCTCTCTCTCTCTGTGTGTGTGTGTGTGTGTGTGTTGACAGAAAGACTAAAACAAACGACCACTTTAGCTTCCTTTTGGGAAACCACGCATTGTGTGAGATGAACTGTGAACTCTGTATTATGTGGTTCGCTTGGTGAGTGTGCACAAGGTCCACAAGGTTACCTGTCCATATCAACATGACTGTCCAAACGTATCATGGCCCTCATGTTGACGTTGACATTCATGTCAATGATGAGAAACGGGTGCAACAACATTGAATCATAGATTTGAAAAAAAAAAAGCCCATCGAGCATCTTCAGACCAAGACTGCTCAGTATTGTCTGTTGGCATTCACAGACGAACAGTGGAGCAAACACAGTCTCTGATGGATAGCGAGCCTTTTTCAGTGTTTGAAATGACTGCTGAGATATGAATATCATATGTTTTCTACATTGTGACTTGCATGGCAATATCAATGAACAAGTGCAACAACAGACAAAATAAGAACACCCATTTAATTGTTTTCCATCAGTCTGCCCCGGAAGAAAAATGAACATCAAATGAATAGCAACTGAACGCTTTCTTTTTCTGCTACAGTGACAACAAAATCATTACTTTGACAGAAACAGTAAATGAAAAACTGCTAAGAGGCCCAAACTCTACAAGTGCAAACCATGCCAAACAAAATTGAATCCTCCTATCAAACACTTTGTATGTGAGCATTCGACAGTTATGACTTACAGATCTGGAAATGTAACCACTTGCCTGTCTTTCTGCAGACACCTCTGGAACAATTGATGGAGACTGATCATCGGGCATTGTTCTTGATTCTTTAGACAAACAGACAGACAGACCAACTAACAGATATGACAAAATGCTACACTTTAGTCTGCAGTTCTTTGACCAGCGTGCAAGGCAAACAACGATATCCTGTGTGTTTGCAGACAAAAACTGCCCATCCCACACGACTGTAATGATATCCTGGACTTCTTCCTGCTGTCTGCTGGAACACAGAGCTTGGGATGGGGGAATGGACAAGACAAGTAATGTGGACCCTGGCTTGGTGAAGCGTCTCAGTGGCGTAAAGGCAGAAGGAGAATAACACAAAGTTTCTTCGGTAAATGAGGAGAAATGGAGGAAACCGTGTCGATCCTACTCACCGTCTGCATGTTTAGGGTCCGTGGGTGGCAAGCTGTTTTGCAGTGTTCCCATCATTGCCCTAGTCTAAAGGCAAGCTTCGAGTTACCGGGGAGGGGACGGATCAGTCATTATTGGGCTGTAGTAGTGGTATCTTAGTGTTCATAACATCGTTCATCTGTCTGCTGATCAGACTTTGCAAATGGTCTGTAACCGGAAGATGAGATCACCAGGAAAAAGGGGAAAGAACTGGGAGTCAAGGCCTTCAAACCTAAGGATTCCTCATTGCCTGTATCTTGTCTAGTCCATCGACTGCAGCCTGTAGTGGTGTTACACAGATTTCAGGTATCATAGTGTGGCTGGCTGGCGTGGTACTCATGTTCAGTTGAAGATGTATTGTGGTGCTTTATGGAAATATGATCATGCTTTTGTGTTCTTTATGAACATTCAAATATGGCCTTGGCATTGTTGCATAATGAAGACCTTACCGTCAGTTTATTTCACTGCCTGTGTGTATCTGTCTCTGCCAGTGTAGGGGGCTACTCGCCTTTTTTTCTTTTCTTCTTTCTTTTTTTTTTTCTCTCTTTTTTCTGTATGCGTTTGTGTTTATTTAATTGTCAAGATAGAAAGTGCCCTGAGTGCGCTGAGTACATGCTGCAGACAAGATGTCAGTTTTCACTCCTTCGAAAGACCACCGTGAAAACCTCCAGTGGAAAGTGGGGACGAGATGTGCACAGTGTGGAACTTGAACCACGGACTCGGAATGTTCTTGTTTCCTAGGCAAGTCCTGTCTATGGGGCCACTTTTTCAGATTGAAATGATTTTGTTCAAAGCCTTTTAGGTCCAGTGTTGAAGTTGACGTCTCTAATAATAAGGGAAAATGTGAGAGCCGATGATAAAGATCAGAACACTATCTGATTTTGCTGCCAACGAATGGAATACCATTGTCTTGAGAACAAAAAGCGCAAAACGTAATTATGGACTGACTGATTAATTGTTGCGGGAAAAAACGAGATGTCTCAAAACACAGGTGGCAGCATTTGCAAACGTCTTGTTTCCTGAAGCTGTGAAAAGCCGTAGATGCAAAGTCTGCTCGCTTAAGCCATTCCCTGTATAAAATGAAAATGTCCTCCTCACAGACATGGTTTGCCTTTTACACATTTTTCCAGTTATGACCTGATGATCTTGACCTGTAACCACTTTGAGATTCCAGCTCTA
>JADBJO010001086.1:92500-97500 GCA_016801955.1 Conus betulinus
GCACTGTGGTTTCCGTCTGATGGCGGGGCTTTCGGTTTACGAGGGAGGGAACGGACCAATCACTGTTGACTGATGTGAAGATTTCCTTGTGGGTGTCTTGTTCGTGACGTTGTTGGTCTGTCTGGCGACCAGACTGTGCAGTGGGTGGTAATTGGAGGATAGTGAGATCACTGGGGGAAGGGGAAAGGAATGGGAGGCAAGTGCTTCAGGACCTAGCTTTCTCAATTGCCAGCATCTTGTTCAATCATTGGAATATAAACAAGTGGTCGTGTTACGTACGTTTTTAGTCTTTATGGGCATTGCCAGGATAAGAATAGGAGCACTGGTACTGACATTCAATCAAAAATAAAGTGGAACTGTTTTTAGAAAGGTTATTTTCTTGATCTGTCTTTATTTCGATATGGGCTTTCTGGTTTCGCATAATATGGTTCTTATTACTTATTGTCGTCTTCTCTCTCGATGTATGGGTATTTTTTCCCTTTTTTGTTTATGTCGTATTCATTTTTCAGTTCCAGATATTTCTGTTTTTCTTTACAACAGGGCATGCTGTGATGGGTTTTATGTTGGCAAAAACTGCCAGAAATAGAACATCATGTGTGTGTGTGTGCGCGCGCGCGCGCGCGCGTGTGTGTGTGTGTGTGTGTGTGTGTGTGTGTGTGTGTGTGTGTGTGTGTGTGTGTGTGTGTGTGTGTGTGTGTGTGTGTGTGTGTGTGTAGATGGAAAAAACTACCACTGAAGGTTTATTGTGGAAAACCCCTTACTGTTGGATGCACTATAACCTCAGATTACTCTGGCTCACGAGGCGAGTGTGTTGCCTACAAGGTCAACTGGCCACATTAACATGATTGTCCAAACGTGTCATGGCTGTCTCTTGACGTTTTATCCATGGCAATAATAGGCAGCAGATATAACACGTTCAGTCGTACATTCACACACACATATATACACACACACACACGCACGCACGCACAAACGCACGCACGCACGCACGCACGCGCACGCACGCACGCACGCACGCCGGAACGCACGCACGCACGCACGCACACACAAACACAAGGCTATGTATCTCCAGACCAAGACTGTTTAATTTCTTCTATTGGCAGGAACAATAGAGGGAAAAACAGTCTCGCATTGCCAAGAACGTCTCTATTAATGACTGAAAGGACTGCTCAGATTTCAATATCTGTTATGCTTTTCAGACTTTGAATCACATGGCAATATCCAGAACAAGTCCAACAATACACGAAAGAAGGCATCGATTTTATTGTTAGCCATCAGTCTGCACCAGAGAGAATATCCGTCAAATGACTAGCACCAGAAAGCTTTCTGTTTTTGATTACAGTAACGGAAAATCATGACCTTGACAGAAGCAGTGAAGACTGTTCGGTAAGAGGGCATAAACGCTACATGCTTAAGCTCGTCCCCTCCCAGAATTCAATTGAATCCTCATTTCAGACGCACTTTGTATGTCAGCATTCGGCAGACTTTTGACATGAAGGTCTTGACATGCAACCACTGGCAGATACTGCCTCTGCAGACACCTCTGGTTGGTGAAGTCCTGATCAATGAGCATTCTTGAAATTTCATAGACAGACAGAGCAACTAACAATGCCACACAGCAGTCTGCAGTTCTTTGGCCCTCATGCTCAGCGCGAACAAACGATGCCCTGTGTGTTCTGAAAATGTTATAGACAGACCAACTAACAGACACGACAGAATGCCACACAGCAGTCTGCAGTTCTTTGGCCCTCATGCTCAGCGAACAAACGATGGCCTGCCTGTTTCCAGAAAAGACTGCAGTCAGAGAAAACCCGCCTAAACATCGGTCCGCCGCCACTACTGAGATCACAGTCTGACCTCCTGCTGCCTGCTGGAACACTGGGGTTGGATGGTGGAATGGAAAAGACAAGCAGCGTGGCGCCTGGCTTGCTGGAGCTTCACGGTGTCGTAAAGAGAGAAGGAGGACACACATTTCCTTCGGTAAAATGAAGAGAAATGGAGGAAATCGAGTCGTGTCTGGCTACTGGTTAGATGTTTTGGGTCCACCGGCTGCAAATGTTGTTCTGCGTAGTGTCTCTATTTTTTTTCCTGTCTAAAGACAGGCTTCGTTTTAGCGGGAGGGGATGGATCAGTCATTATTGGCTGTAGTGGAGAAATCCCTTGTCTTGAACATTGCTCGTCTGTCTGCTGGCCGGCCTGCGAACGGGCTGTAACTGGAAGATAGAGAGATCACTGGGGAAAGAGGACAGGACTGAGAGTCAAGGCCTTCACAGCTGAGATTCCTCATTGCCCGCGTCTTGTGTGGTTTACTGACTGCAGACGTGTTGTGGTGTCACATAGATATGACGTCATTGTCAAGAGAGCTGGCGCGATGTTCGTCACATAGATATCTGACGTCATTGTCAAGATAGCTGGCGTAGTGTTCGTCACATATATATCTGACGTCATTGTCAAGAGAGCTGGCGTGATGCTCGTCACATAGATATGACGTCATTGTCAAGAGAGCTGGCATGATGCTCGTCACATAGATATCTGACGTCATTGTCAAGATAGCTGGCGTAGTGTTCGTCACATAGATATCTGACGTCATTGTCAAGAGAGCTGGCGTGATGCTCGCGTCCTGTTGGTGTATTGTGGTCCGGAGGTCGTGGAATGTGTTATGCCTGTTTCTACTGTTAAATTATTTTGGGATCAGTTTAATCTTTTCAACCATTCAAAACTTACATTAGCTAGTTATTTGTTATGTAACCCTACTGCACTTTTCTTGTAACTTTCTCTCTCTCTCTCTCAGACACTCTCTCTGTCTCTCTATCTCTCTCTTTAATTTTTTAACCCTTTAAAATTTTTTTGTATTAAAAATTTAGCACAGTTATACTGTTTTAGATACTAGAATAAAATCATCAACACGATAGATAAGATAACTCATTAACTGTGGTCCTTCATGCAATGCCAGTCATTCATGCCTGTGTTTACGAAAGTGTAATACTGAACGGTGCGTTCTTGAACAATGTAAAATTGAACTGTGCATTCTTGCATGATAATGAGCTTACTCTCTATCCTTCACTGCCTCAGTGTATCTATATCTCCGTTTGCCTGTTTTTTTGTCATTACATGGTGTCATTTATCTTTTTTTTGCTGCTGTTGTTTTTGTATTTCTTTTTACGACTGCATGTATTCATGTATACCTTTAGATATGGAGGATTTCTGTGGGATGTTGCAATGTGTGTTCCCAGAGCACATAGTGAATGCTTTAGACAAGGCATTGGTTTTTATCTATTCCAAAGACTCGCACGCCCACCACCATTAAAGTCTCAGGTGGAAAATGGAGGAAAAAAGTATGTGGTATGGGGAATTTGCAGCACTGATACAGAATTTCTCACTCCGTAGGCAAGTGTTGTGTACAAGGCCACTTTTCAAGATTGATATGATTTTGTACAAATGCTTGTTGCGTCCAGTCTTGCGGCTGATGTCTATGGTAACATAGGAAATTTGAAAGCTGGTGATATACATTAGAATAGTTTGTGCGTTTTTCTTGTCAAGGAAAGCCATAAAGATAATGTTTGTGGGAAAAAAACTGAGATGCCTCAAAAACAGAGATTTTCTGCCATCTTATTTCATGAAGCAGTGAAAACAGTAAGTGGCAAGAGGCGCAAGGTCTGCTCATATTCTGCACAAAATGAAAAGGTCTTTCTGAAACATGGTCTGTCTTTTTTTTTCTCATTTTCCAGTTACGACCTAAAGACATTGAAATGCAATTATGTGTACATTTTAACTCGACAGACAGACTGGAACTTTTGATAGGGATCTGATCCACTGACATTGATTTACCTCGAGAACAAACAGATGATTTAAGAGACATAACAAAAAGCAATTTTTGACTAGCTTGAACAGTAAACAGATGTTGTTCTGTCTGTGTCCAGAAAACACTATGGTCAGAGAAAACTCATCCAGTCAACAGTCCCTTACTTTTTTTCTTGTTTGTTTTGTTTTTTTTTTTTTTCGCGTACGCAGGCTGATACTCCTGCGGACACTCCCTGTATAGACAGGCAAGGATTAATCCCATCTGCCCAACAAAGGGAGTGGAGTTTTGTGCGCATGACCGTTTCTTATCCCGCCATTAAGGCAGCCATACTCCAACTTCGGGGTAAACAGTTCCATACGACTGTAACCACATTCTGGACTCGTTTGTATCACCTGCTAAGTCACTAGAATTGAAAGAAGATCAGCGCTGTCTGTAAAGGCCAGGAGGAAAAAAAGGACATGTTTGATTTTGCTTTTGTTCACACCCATGAACCAAAAATAGTAACGTCCTTTGTTTGTTTGGAAGAATCATCAAACTTGTCACTCTCATTGACCCTGTAAGTAGCACTGCAATCGGGGTGATGATTCTTTCCACAGGGTTCAGTCTTTCTTTCTTTCTTTCTTTCTGCGTATGCAGGCTGATACTCCTGAGGACACTGCCTATAGACAGGCTGTGGAGTTTTGTGTGTATGACTGTTCTTTTATCCCGCCATTAAGGCAGCCATACTTCATCTTCGGATAAGGTTCATGATATGTGTAACGTGTCATCCATACCAACGGCCAAACTGGCCTTCTCTTCCGAAAGTTGGTGATGGGATTTGACCTGTGTGCTGATGTTGTGCTTGCGTTCACACACGGAACCTCGGTTTATAGTCTCATTCGAAGGACTGTATGGGGAATGGAGTCAGAGCCAATGTTAACGCCGAGGGAAGAAAAAAACCCTGTACCGAAATTCGAACCCGCAACCCCGAGGATCAGGAGTCCGGCGCTCTACCAACCGAGCACAGGTTTCAGTGATCTAGCTTATAGACGGATAAAAAAAACACTCAGAGAGATACGATGGGATCATCAGCGCATTCAGCAGTTCGTCTCTGGCTCTAACAGCGTAGGAAAATACCCACCCGTCGCTGAAGTAAGAGGTTTCGCTTTGACTAACGGGATGCCGTGGAAGCCAGGAAAATACACAACAGGAATGCCAT
>JADBJO010001086.1:102500-105000 GCA_016801955.1 Conus betulinus
GTGTGTGTGTGTGTGTGTGTGTGTGTGTGTGTGTGTGTGTGTGTGTGTGTGTGTGTGTGTGTGGTGTGTATGTATATGTATGTATATATGTGTGTGTGTGTGTTTCTGAGAGAGAAAGAGAGAGAGAGAGAGAGCGATAGCGCGAGCAAGCGAGAGAGAGAGAGAGAGAGAGAGAGAGAGAGAGAGAGAGAGAGAGAGAGAGAGAGAGAGAAGAGAAGAAAGAGAGAGAGAGAGAGAGAGAAAGAGAGAGAGGGAGAGAAAGAGAGAGAGAGAGAGAGAGAGAGAGAGAGAGCTCCTAAATAGTACGATTCCAAGATAAAGTAAGGGTAAACTGCACTAGTAGACATACAAAAGATACGTTTTGTCACAAATGTGTCTATGTGAATAATGATAGCCACTAATAATGATGGCCACTATGACTGAGTGCAGAAAACGGTAGCAACTGAATGCTGAATTTCAGGACCCAGACACCATATATAACAGCAGAAAGAGGGTCCTAAACGGATTAAATTCCTGCTGCTGCTGCTGCTGCTGATAATGAAGATGAGGAGGTGGAAGAGAAGGTTGAGAATAAACACAGCGAGATAGAAAAACGGGACGAGGAATGCGAACAATGACAAGTGAAACAGAAAAGAAAATGTGGAGGATGACGGGTGTGGAAGAAACTGAAGAAAAGATGGTGCAAAAGGAAATGGAAGTTGAAACAGACAGATGAAGGAAACTCCAAGGAACAACCTGCTGTACAAACCACCTGTATCTCACTGCATCGTCACAAGCACAATTTACATTTTATTTCCGGTTCAATGAACTAAAAAAAGAATATGTGATTGAAGAATTATAAAATATGTGAAAAAACATTATAACTGCTCTAAGAAAAGCATGATAACAGTTTTTCCATCCTGTCTCAGGTTGCTGATTTTCGATGGGTCATCGACAGCTCTGCCGAATGGCGCTTCCTATCTTCGACCAACGAGCCACTTTCACTGAAAAAAAGAAAAAATGTCTGTATTGAAGGGTTTTTCGTAGAACAAAAAAAAAAAATCTAATGTTGTTTGTAGTGTACTTCATATTAACCAAAATCTTTGTGGGGGGAAAAGGATTTAAACTGCGCACGCCGAAGCCATTTCCTGCATAAATGAAAATTGCGTCCCATCTGGGGATTTGCTTTGGCTCGTTTTGCAATGGGATTTTCTATACGCTGTTCACAATTCAATCCGCGGTTTTTCAAATTCTACCTCCAGAGACACACGAGGTTACATTACATTCAGGTTTACCATTCACACCCAGCAGATGGGATTGGTAGGCATGAATCACCATCTCAGGAGCATCAGTGGGGTGGGGGGGGTGGGGGGGGGGGGGGGGGGGGGTAGACATTGGGCTGTCCACCACCACTATTGATGCCACCAGAACGATTAAAACACATTTCGATGGGCAGTTATGTCAGGCGCCAGTAGGATTCAATTGGCAGTGTTTGACTGCAAACTTGATGTTTTCCTACAGAATCAGTCCGAGTGCCAGACTTAATTCTCTTCAAAGTATTGCAACAGATGCCAGAGACAGTAGAGTTGAATCTGTTGGAGGCAGTGCAGCAGGTTCCAGAGAGCCCAGAGTTAAATCCCATTGTTGGTAATGCAGCATGTGCCATTTGTTCTGCAAGCACATGAAATAAAAACGCCATCTGATCGGCAGGTAAAGCGACCTCACAAGCAGTTCTGCAGATGGCGATAATGCATCCCCACATTTCAGAGTCATTTGGCAGACAGACCGACAAACAGAGAGATTTGGACAGGATCCTTCACTGTGTTTCAGCAGTCGTCCATTGACACAATAACACCCCCCCCCCCCCCCCCCTCCACCTGCATTGCAGAAGTCAGAAGCTTTCATTTTTGACTCGCAGGATGCCGCAGTGGCCAGAGAAAACGCGCTGCAGGGACGTCATGCCAACCTGGCACCAACGCTAGGGATTACAGGCCAGATTTACAACTGGTAATGTATGGCTGAATGTTGACGTCGTGTGTGTGTGTGTGTGTGTGTGTGTGTGTGTGTGTGTGTGTGTGTGTGTGTGTGTGGGGGGGGGGGGAGGGAGGGAGGGGGGATGCGTGCGTGCATGCATGCGTGCGCACGCTGTGTGTGTGTGTGGTGTGTGTGTGTGTGTGTGTGTGTGTGTGTGTGTGTGTGTGTGTGTGTACATGTGTGTGTGTGTGTGTGTGTGTGTGTGTGTGTGTGTGTGTGTGTGTGTGTGCGCGCGTGCGCGCGCGCGTTTGTGTGTGCATGTGCGTGTGTGTTTCAAGAGACTAAAAAGGTAGGGGGTAGGTTTGGGTGTGGATGTGGGAAGGAGGGTGAGTGATAGAAGAGAGGTGAGAACATGATAATCATCCAGGTTTGTTGGCGATTTGAAGAGGGATCCATTACCCTAGCTGGATAAGGACGCAGGGCAAAACAACACTCACCCTTTTCCCATCGTGTCGCTACGTCCACTGTCCACCTCTCCGAGGCCTAT
>JADBJO010001086.1:110000-115000 GCA_016801955.1 Conus betulinus
ATACTGGTGTCTATGTGTGCGTGCGTGCGTGCGTGCGTGCGTGTGCGTGTGCGTGTGCGTGCGTGCGTGCGTGTTCAAATCAACACAGTCAGCACTGGAATAAGAACCATCAAGAAGCCTTGCTTTGCAGATGATCTCAGTAGCTGTGAACAAGAGCTCACCGAGCTTTTGAAAACACTGGACTGACCTTCAGCACGATATGGCAAAGAAATCAGCGATGACAAGACCAAGTTGATCACCAGACACAGCATCAATACCAAAACTCCATGGACAATAGCTTTGATTTAATTTTTTCCTCAACAGTGCACGTACCTGAAATTCATTTATATCAATGATGGACCCAACTCCAAATCAAGAGAAGGGGAGCAAAGTAAAATATGCATAGTCCAGACTAAAGCCTGTTGAAGGACAATAACAGCTGTATGAAACACACACACCAGATCTGATCCCTAAGTCCGTTGGTTTTTTCATTCTTCTTTGTACATGTGTGACGTATTCCTTCACAGAACTTGAAAGGAGAGTCCAAGTCAGGTAGAGTCAAGTCACGTAGAGTCTAAGTCACGTAGAGTCCAAGTCACGTAGAGTCCAAGTCACATAGAGTCCAAGTCAGGTAGAGTTCAAGTCACGTAGAGTCCAAGTCAGGTAGAGTCCACGTCAGGTAGAGTCCCCGTCAGGTAGAGTCAAGTCACGTAGAGTGCAAGTCACGCAGAGTCCAAGTCACGTAGATTCCACGTCAGGTATAGTCCACACGCCACGTAGAGTCCAAGTCAGGTAGAGTCCAAGTCAGGTAGAGTCCACGTCAGGTAGAGTCCAAGTCACGTAGAGTCCAAGTCACGTAGAGTCCAAGTCAGGTAGAGTCAAGTCACATAGAGTCCAAGTCACGTAGAGTCCACGTCAGGTAGAGTTCAAGTCACGTAGAGTCCAAGTCACGTAGAGTCAACGTCAGGTAGAGTCCAAGTCACGTAGAGTCCAAGTCACGTAGATTCCCACGTCAGGTAGAGTCCAAGTCACGTAGAGTCCAAGTCTTGTAGAGTCCAAGTCAGTAGAGTCCAAGTCACGTAGAGTCCAAGTAGACAAGTAGACGTCAGGTAGAGTCCAAGTCACGTAGAGTCCAGTCACGTAGAGTCCACGTCAGGTAGAGTCCAAGTCACGTAGAGTCCAGTCACGTAGAGTCCACGTCAGGTAGAGTCCAAGTCACGTAGAGTCCAAGTCCGTAGAGTCCACGTCAGGTAGAGTCCAAGTCACGTAGAGTCCAAGTCACGTAGAGTCCACGTCAGGTAGAGTCCAGTCACGTAGAGTCCAAGTCACGTAGTAGAGTCAACGTCAGGTAGAGTCCAAGTCACGTAGAGTCCAGTCACGTAGAGTCCACGTCAGGTAGAGTCCAAGTCACGTAGAGTCCACGTCAGGTAGAGTCCAAGTCACGTAGAGTCCAAGTCACGTAGAGTCCAAGTCACGTAGAGTCAAGGTAGAGTCCAAGTCAGTCAGAGTAGAGTAGAGTCCAAGTCACGTAGAGTCCAAGTCACGTAGAGTCCAGTCAGGTAGTCCAAGTCACGTAGAGTCCAAGTCAGAGAGTCCAAGTCACGTCGAGTCCAAGTCAGGTAGAGTCCACGTCAGTAGAGTCCAAGTCACGTAGAGTCCAAGTCAGGTAGAGTCCAAGTCACGTAGAGTCCACGTCAGGTAGAGTCCAAGTCACGTAGAGTCCAAGTCTTGTAGAGTCCAAGTCACGTAGAGTCCAAGTCAGGTAGAGACCAAAGTCACGTAGAGTCCAAGTCACGTAGAGTCCAAGTCACGTAGAGTCCAAGTCAGGTAGAGTCCAAGTCACGCAGAGTCCAAGTCACGTAGAGTCCAAGTCACGTAGAGTCCAAGTCAGGTAAATAAGTTGCTACAGGAAGACACTGAACATCAGATACACAGATCGTGTCATCAATGAACCAGTGCGGAGAGAACCATCACGCAGCACATCAGGCCGCATGAACATCTACTGATATCGGATTAGAAGGACAAAGGGGCCTGTTATGGCCATGTAAATACATTGAATGACATCAATGAACAGTCCCTCCGGGAACTGTTGAAAGATTGAGATGGCGAGGAAGACAGAACACGTGAGGGACTGTCAATAGTGCTGATGGACAGGGGAAAGCATTTGCAGATACCCAGCTTTTTGGCACAGAGCCAACAGAACTGTGATCGGTTCTTCAGTCTGACAACCAAATGAGTCTCCAGAAAGGTAAGGGAGATGATCACAACGACGACGACGACGACGACGACGAAGAAGAAGAAGAAGGAAGAAGAGGAGGGAGTATTTCCCATCGCGTACATTTATTGCTAGTGGTGAAATTTACATCCATCTTTTTTTGGCAATCTAGGGATGGTATTTTGGCTCTTAATAAAATGGAAGGAGGAAAAGGGGGAAAGCAAGAAGGAAGGAAGGAAGGGGGAAAGCAAGAAGGAAGGAAGGGAGGAAAGAAGAAAGGTGGAAAAGATGGGTGGGTGGACTGACCGAATTTCTTTGAGTCATCAAATCGCGTGTCCCAGTGAACAACTGCTTCATATCTGAGGGATGGTTGCCACTGGCAGCTGAGCTATAAAGACCAGAGAAGAGGGGAAAAAAGGGGGGGGGGGGGGGGGGGGACGAATGAGTGCAGAGGGATGGGGGAGGAGATTTGGGAAGAGGAAGGAAGGAAGGAGACAAGCAAAAGGAGTGGATGGAAGGGAGATTTGAACTCTAACAAACGATCCGAGGTGGCAGTGTTTTGCAGGGCCTACCCGTTATTACTGACAAAATGTAACACGTATTTACCGACGTGATTTGGAGTGAACTGGCGGGTGGAAGGCGGTGTGTTCAGACAAAGGAATCGTCTGCCTCTCACAGCGGGCAGAAGCAGCCTCACAAACAAAGGAATCGTCTGCCTCTCAGAGCGGGCAGAAGCAGCCTCACAAACAAAGGAATCGTCTGCCTCTCAGAGCGGACAGAAGCAGCCTCACAAACAAAGGAATCGTCTGCCTCTCAGAGCGGGCAGAAGCAGCCTCACAAACAAAGGAATCGTCTGCCTCTCAGAGCGGACAGAAGCAGCCTCACAAACAAAGGAATCGTCTACCTCTCAGAGCGGGCAGAAAGCAGCCTCACAAACAAAGGAATCGTCTGCCTCTCAGAGCGGGCAGAAGCAGCCTCACAACAAAGGAATCGTCTGCCTCTCACAGCGAGCAGAAGCAGCCTCACAAACAAAGGAATCGTCTACCTCTCAGAGAGCGGGCAGAAGCAGCCTCACAAACAAAGGAATCGTCTGCCTCTCACAGCGGGCAGAAATAGCCTCATAAAACAAAGGAATCGCAGCCTCTCACAGCGGGCAGAAATAGCCTCATAAACAAAGGAATCGTCTGCCTCTCAGAGAGCGGGCAGAAGCAGCCTCACAAACAAAGGAATCGTCTGCCTCTCAGAGCGGGGGCAGAAGCAGCCTCACAAACAAAGGAATCGTCTACCTCTCAGAGAGCGGGTGGCAGAAGCAGCCTCACATCGTCTACCTCTCAGAGAGCGGGCAGAAGCAGCCTCACAAACAAAGGAATCGTCTACCTCTCAGAACGGGCAGAAGCAGCCCATTACAGTCACCGGCTAAGTGCCACGGTATGGTGGTTTGCTGCTGTCAATACTGTACAAATGTCGGTTTTAATCGCGAGAAGGAAAATGTTTTGATTCAAGCTAGAAGGGGATGGAGCGTACAACAGTTGTTCTTCTTGTTAGCTATCTGGTTATTGGAGCGCCTTTTGCTCCTTTTAGGCTGTTCGCGTTTCTGCCAGTTATTTACTGCATTCCTTTTTTGCAAACGTTTTTAAAGCATCCTTCGTATGGTCATTGTGTGTTCTCTTTGTGCCTAGAATAACGTTTTTTCACCTTCTGGCCCATACAGGCTAGTCTCCATTTACATTTTAATATTGAAACAGACACATTTCGCTCCGTTTAGGTGACTACACGTGCTCATTTTACTTTTTGCACACAAACTTATGTAAGTATTTATCATGGTTAATTGCCGTGGAGTGCACAGCAGGAAACATTTAAAGAGCGTGACTTGAACCTTTTTTTCAGCTGTTACTGGGCTGTTGTTGTCAGCATGTTTCAGTGTTACTTTGGTCATAGGAAACTTGAACACTTTGTAACTTTAACTCTTTTTAGACTATGGCTGAATCTTTTGTACTGTGTTTTATGTGCACTAAGTGTATGATGAAGGGAAGATATTGTTTTATTGTTTTTTCTTTTTAATATTTCACTGGAAAACCTAGCTTTCTGATCGCCATCTAAGACGTCTGATGAAAAGTAGGAAAACACACCCGGCACTCAGTCAGATTTGAACCACTGACTTCTTTCGCTCCATAGGCAAGTGTGCTGTTCATGTGGTACCACACCTTTCTCTCTGACATGATTGTCCAAACGCTTCATAGCTGAAATGTTGAAGTTGACTGCTGTGACAACACGTGAAGAGGGTGTGTGTGTGTGTGTGTGTGTGGGGGGGGGGGGGGGGGGATGGTGAAAATCTCCCATCTTATGTCAAGAAACATTGAAACCTGCATCGCATAAGGGATGCAAGTTCTTCGAGCTTCAGCCATGATACGTACAAAGAAAGGTGTCATCCGCATCTATCATACAGTCTGTCTTACAACGTTTCGCCTTTTGGTAAACCGCCCAATAACCAGCCTGCCATTCAGTTGTGCTGGTACACAGAAGGTGGGGTGGTGGAATGTGGAGGACATTACGAACGCCCCTTGCTAAGAAGACAGGCAATGATGTGTCCAGTGTTCGAAGAGCTCCTCAGTCATAGAGAAAGAGCAGCAGGACAACACCAATTACCTTCGGTGAAAGGAGGAGACATGGAGGACACCGTGTCCTTCCTACATACTGCCGGGATGTGTTGGGTCCACAGGCGGCAGGTTGTTGTTCTGCACAGTGTCCCCAGTGTTTTTCCATGTCTGATGGCGGCCTTCACTTTACCAAGGAGGGGGTGGACCAG
>JADBJO010001086.1:122500-135000 GCA_016801955.1 Conus betulinus
ACCACGAAGTAAATGATGTGGTCACGAGAGGCTAGTAGTACAGTAGCATATGAAACGAGACTGTATTACTTTATTTAACTAGAACTTCATGGCTTTTCTTTGTTGTTGTTGTTGTTGTTGTTGCTGTCACATCGTTGTGCCACGGCAGTGGCATTGCAGTCACGCTGCTGACTCTGGCTTCCAGTCCACAGCCGCAGCTGGGAGTGTCCCCTCACAGCCCTGGCACCTGCAGTCCTCAGGGAGCAGGCAATGTCTAGTCGTCATGAGGCAACCCGCCACCGGAGACACTGCCGCTGCTGCCACGTGACTTTCGGCGGTGTTCAGTTGTGTCTGCTCTGATGCAGCGTGTATGCAAGACATCTCATATGAAGGCATCTATTGAGGACAGTCGTTGCTTAGTCACGGAGCCAGCGTGAGTCAGCTTGCCACCACGTCCGTCCAACGACAGTCCCCTGAATGTGCCAATACTGATGGCCCTGGACTGGACCAAACTAAGCGCATAGATGTGGAGAGGAAAGACAAATTCGAGGGCATCATGACAGTGGTAGCAAGAAAAGCCACAGAATGTGTGACTTTTGATGCTAATCTATGGATGATGATGATGATGATGATGATGATGATGATGATGATGATGATGATGATGATGATGATGATGATAATACGGATATCCATTCAGGATCGAGACTGCATTACAGAGCTGTACATTATGCTTTCTTTCAGAATATCTATCTGTCAGTCTGTCTGTCTGTCTGTCTATCTCTTGGTATCAACCAGGCCCGAAAGATACAGCCAAGGCAGTGTTAGACAGTACATGTGTAAAACACTCTAAGGCACATCCATTAAGTGGCTGAAACTCGACTGTGTAGTCCCGGTCTTTCCAGTTGAGCCCATAGCAAACTCACTCTGGAAAGGAGCCAGTCGGGACACAAAACCCCCACACAAAGAAATGGCTCTGATGGGAATCGGATCCGCAGCCTCCAAGCCGGGTGTCCGCGACGCTAAGCACTTCACCAAGACCGCTGGAGCATATCTAATGTTTTATAATACATAATTGCACCCACACAACAACAACAACAAAAAAATCCGTCCCCGAGATGACGGGCTTGGCCAAGACACGCTATCGCTCTAAAGCGATGAAAGCAGTGTTTGATAAGGGCTCTGTGGTAGAGTGGTTTCATGCTTGGGTTTCTCCAGGGCTGTCGACTGTCTCGTGCACTTTTCAACATTTTCCTGGAACGTGTCACGGCTGATGCACTTAAAGATCAACTCAGCACAGTCAGCGCTGGAGAAAGGACCACCACGAAGCTTGGCTTTGCAGATGACCCCGATGGCTTGACAGGCTGTGAAGAAAACTTCGCCAAGCTGTTGCCAAGCTGTTTAAAAGACGGGATGAATCATCAGAATGATATAGCGTGGGAAGCAGCGATGAGAAGACCAACTTGATGGTCAGACACAACACCACCAACACTATAGCTGAATTTGTCCAAAGACAGAAAGAACCCTGGAACTGCTGAACAGGTCACTTACGTCGGATACATCTTTAGCACTGATGGATCCATACAAGAAATCTTCTCAAGGGAGATAAAGAATAGAGACTGAGTGACCAAATCTGCCACATGGACAGGGAAACCATTTGCTAAGACCTAGACTTTCCCACGAAACCGACATCTGGAGAGACCTGATGAACTGTTCATCAGCGTGACGTCTCAGTGACTCTTCACACGGAAGAAGAAGAAGCAGAAGAAGAAGAGAAAGAAGAAGAAGAAGAAGGAGGAGGAGGAGGAGGAGGAGGAGGAGGAATGAGAGGAGGAGGAGGAGGAAGGAGGAGAAGGAGGAGAGTAACAAGAAGAACAAGAGAATGCATACTTTGTTTTCATTACTCCCAATGAAATTCATGCCGATGTTTGCATATTTTTTTGGAAGTTTATGGCTCTAAATGAGATGGAGGGAGGAAGAAAGGAAAAGAAGGAAGAAAGAAAAGAAGGCAAGAAGAAAGAAGGGAAGAATAGGTGGATGGACAGATAGTATTATTGTGAGTCATTAAATGACTCTTCTCTATTTTCAGATCGTTCGTATTTGAGGGTTGGTTCCCACTGGCGGCTGAGCCTTAAAGGACAGAGAAGGGAGTGAAAGAAGGAAGAAGAAGGGGAGAGAGCGTGTAGGCGGATGGGGGGGGGGGGGGGGTTAGTCTGGGTTAAAAGGGTAGATGGAAGGAAGTAAAGCAGTGGAGGGAAGGGGGGGGGGGGGTGTGTGTGTGTGTGTGTGTGTGGGGGGGGGGGGGGGGGATTAAAGTGTATCAAACGATTCCAGGAGGCTGGAATAGCTCAGTGGTAGAGCGCCGGGCTCGTAGTCTCGGTGATTCTGGGGGTTTGCGGGTTCGAATCTCCGCCGGGCCTTTTGGCACAGGGAGATTTTCCCCTCGGAGTTAACATTGGTTCTGACTCCATTTCCCATACAGTCCTTTGAATGAGACTATAAACCGAGGTTCCGTGTGTGAACACACGCATAACATCTTGCACACACGTAAATTCCCATCACCAGCTTTCGGAAGAGAAGGCCAGTTTGGCCGTTGGTATGGTTGACACGTTACACATAGCATGCACCTTCTCCGAAGTTGGAGTATGGCTGCCTTATTGCGGGATAAAAATGGTCATACACACACAAACTCCACTCCCTTTGTTGGGTAGATGGGGATTAATCCTTGCCTGTCTGTACAGGGAATGTCCGCAGGATATCAGAACGTACGCAGAAAAAAAAAGGGGTGAAAAAAGAAGAAAAAAAGAAAAAAAGAAAAAAATCGATCTAAGGTTCCGACGTTTTTCAGGACCTACACGTTATTACTGAGAAAATGTAACATGTATTTACTGAGGTGATTTTGAGTGTTACTGACAGGTACAAGACGGTATGTTGAGACAGCAAAGAAAGGAATCCTCTGCCTGTCGGAGCGGGCAGAAGCAGCCTCTCATCGTTGTCACCACCTAAGTGCTATGCTATGGTGATTTGCATCTGTCAATACAGCATAAGTTGATTTTTAATCGCGAGAAGAAAAACGCTTCAACTGGAAAGAGATTGAGATGTATATGATCGTCTTGTTAGCAATTTCGTCATTTGTTAGCAATTTCGTCTTGTTAGGTCAATTTCGTTAATGATACATTCCATCTGTGTCAAGCGATACAATAGTGTGCCTTTTGCTACCTGGACTATGTCACCGTTACTGCTGTTCATAAGTTACACTTCTTTTGTGGCAAAAATCTTTTGTGTCCTTGATATTGCCAGTGGGTATTGTCTGTGTCCCTAGCATTAAAATTCTTTACAACCTGGCATTTGTAGACTAGTCTTCACGTACATTTCAATATTGAAACTACGTATATTTTGCTCCTTTTAGTTTACCCCAAGCGCTCATTGTACTTTTTACTTTGCAAATATGAAGCTATGTAGTGCTCATCACAGTTACTGTCAGTGCGCCACAGAAGATACTAAACGTAGTTGACCTCAACTCTCTTTCAGCTGTTATTGCGACATGCATGTTTTAGTGCATACTTTGTCCATGGGAAACATTGAAGTTTTGTATCTCTGACATCCTTTAGACGATTGCTGCATCTTGTCAACTCTTTTGGCACGCTTTCCAATCCAAACAAATACGAACACCCCGAACATTTTGTTGCTTGTATGTCAATGCATAGTCCTCAGGTATTACGGATTTTTCATGTGGCTGTTTGATGTGCTGTGCCGCGATGCCATAGACAAGTCACAGGTTTCCTACAGTGTCTTGTTTAAATCATTCCCCAGTCTGATGATTTTCTTAGAACTATAGTTGGATCTTTAGTGATAGTTGATAGACTTTGGTTAAGATCAGTTTTTTTTTCAAGGGATGGCGTGACATGCCATTGAATTTCAGTCTTAGCTTTGTAATCTGTATACAGTTCTGTCGTTGACGTAATTTCAGCTCTATCGTGGCCTCTCTTGCAAAGAGAAACTTGAGCGGTATCAGCACTTAGGACTTTTACAACTCTCACACTGGCCTTTTTTTACACACATATTACGTACCTTGCAATGAATTAAACGTCTGTTTGGGGGATTGCAGGTCGGCATTCTGACGTCATCCTTGATGCAAAATACAGCAGTTCTATGCTACAGTATTGGATCAGTAGCAACACCATCGTTGCAGCAGATAGAAACTGACTCGCTTTTGAAAAAAAAAAAAATGAAGTGTGAAAATGTCCTTGGATTTAGGATTAGTGCATTAGTTCAGTGCTGTTTGTCAACAAGGGTAACGTGGAAATATGCATGACGTGTGGACTGCGTTTTGTTCCAACACTATCATTTTGAGGATTTAGGAGTGAGAATATTTGGCAGACGACAGGAAGAAGGGGAGAGAGCTCTTGCTGGGCCTGCTTGCTGAGAAACACCACTCCACACCGGAGCCACCTCAGAGACAGACACAGAATACGCGAGGGCTAGATTGTGCAATGAATGAGTTTTTTATGAGAACTGATTTTTTTCTGACAAACGCTGCACGCTGGGTTGCGTGTAACAGAGACCATAAATAGCGTTTAGGGTCTCATCTGTTTCTCTGGACCCAGACCCGAAGCAATGTGTGTCGTCTGTGACCGAGCTAACGTCTGGCGCTCCCCTTTTTCTGCTTCCTGCCGCTTCCACTTGTAGCACGGGAGACCCGTCATCCGGGCAGCTGTCGCCCTGATTAGATTAAGGGGCCACTTGGTAAATCCCAGAGCGGGTCTCGGGGGAAAGGAGGTGACCCATTGATCGTATTGTTCCTGTCTCGAATCCTTCGTCGTCTTGTCTTGCGCACACACCCACAACCACCGCTACCACCACTGCCACCCTCCGGCCTGACAGTCAGGGAGAGGTGTTAAGACGACTTGGGTGTGAGGAGGAAAGTTTGCTGGGGGTGGGGGTAGGGGGGGGGGGTGGGGGGGGGGGGCGGAGGGGTGGAGGCTGAGGATGTGGGTGGAAAGAGAAGTAGAGAACAGAGGATAGTAGACTTATGGAGGTAGGGCGGGACGGCAACCGTTGAGGTAGATCCCGTCCGTTCTCCGTCTACCTCACCTCCTCTCTCTCTCTCTCTCTCTCTCTCTCTCTCTCTCCTCTCTCTCTCTCTCTCTCTCTCTCTCTCTCTCTCTCTCTCTCTCTCTCTCTCAGAGGACAAAATATGACAGACTTTGCAAAATCACTATGTCCGCTAATAAAACCGGCAAACGAATAAGAAATATAGTCAAACCAAGAAGACCAGGAAGCAAAATCAGCAAGTCAATTAGAAGCCCATTAAACTGAAAAACAACAACAAAAAAAAAAAAAAAAAAAAAAAACAACAACAAAAACGAAAAGATCCGTCTTAATACTGAACAAACTATTAACAACGAAACAAGTGGGAACAACAGTACCAAGCCAGCAACAACCATCCAATAGACGAACAGAGAAATACAGGTTTTTTTTCCTCTACGTGTTTGCTTTTTCCTGAGCTGTCCAATGAACATGATTTCTCAGCTTCTGTACCTCCGTCTGAGACTGAGAGTAATCAAGCATCGGTGATTCATGACTTGGCCAGGGCTTTCAGAAAGCAGGAATCTAGGGCAGATACTCTGGTGGAACCAGCAGCGGCCTGCGACAGTCCGCCCGCTCTCTTGCTGCCCCGGGGCCCTCTCCGGTTCCAGACAAGGCTCTTGATGTCAGGAAAGCCCGCTCCCAGAGCCGCTGAGCCGCTCTCTTTGACCCCTGTCATTTTCCCCGACCGTCGATTCTGTCTGATTATGGATCTCTCTCTCTCCTCTCTCTCTTCCCCTCATCTCTCTCTCTCTCTCTCTCTCTCTCTCTCTCTTCTCTCTCTCTCTCTCCCTCCGAGTGAAATGGGGGGTCCAAATTGCGTCATCTCCTGATCTCTCTTCGGGCTTTCCTATGGCTCTCTCATTCTCTTGGTCTAATCTCGACTTTACCGTTCTCCCTCCCCTCGAGTGAAAGGGGGGTACATTTGGCGTACAGGCCAGGATAGGTTCTTTGGAGAGAGAGAGATGGGAGATGAGCGCTTCTGTTGAGACGAAGGAGAGTCGAACACACACAGACGTGTGACAAAACGGATCAGACGGGCGCAGAGGAGATTCAGAGGAGAGAGGAGAGATCGACACACACACACACACACACACACACAAACACACACAACACACGACACACACACACACACAAACAGACACAGACACAGTACACACAACATACACAGACAAACATGACACAGAGATAGACAGAGACAGACAGGTACAGAGGGAGAGAGAGAGGAGAGGGGAGCAGCGAGATGGGAGAGCGAGAAGGAGAGAGAGAGAGAGAGAGTGAGAGTAGAGAGAGAGAGAGAGGAGAGAGAGAGAGGATGATAAGAGAGGAAGAGAGAGGAAGAGAGAGAGTAGAGAGAGAGAGATGAGAGAGAGGAGAAAAAACTGAACACAATTTTAGACGTTTCAGGCCTCTGGCCAATAACAATGTGAGGTGCAGTGTGCACACATAAAGAGAAAAAAAAGAGAGAAATGACAACAAAAGTATATTTTTCGATTTTTATAATGCTAATGGATGGGGGTAACTAATTATTCTACTGTGTGGGAGACGAGTCCTTCTCTAGTTTCAATGCATAATAAAGATACATGGGCAATATCTCGAGTGAGTAGGGGATGGGCACATTTTACGAGAAAGAGAGAGAGAGAGAGAGAGAGAGAGAGAGAGAGAGCGGAGAGCGAGAGGAGGGGGGGGCAAAGTAAAGGGGGGAGGGAGAGAGGAGGAGGAGAGAGAGAGAGAGGAGAGACGTAGACAGAGAGAGGGAACAAGACCGAGAGAGAGAGAGAGAGAGAGCGGGAGAGAGAGAGGAGAAAGTGGGAGGGGGAAAAGAGAGAGGGGCGGAAGAAATTACTGACTAGAGGGAAAAGAGGGGCATTTTGTGTGGACATTCGAAAAGGGGAGATGGGGTTGGGAGGGGTCAGTGATGGGCAATAAGGGGCTGAGGCAAACAAAGAAGCAAATACATCAATGATTTTCAAAACGTTACAAAGAAAGGGGAGTGGAAACGGAGGGGGAGGAAAGTGATAAGAAAGTCACGAAAAGAATAGTTTTCCTCGTTTCTTAGTTTGGGAAGAGAGGATAGAAGATGAGAGAGGGTTGAAATGACGGGAGACGGTAATATAATACGGTGCGGATAGAGAGGTTTGTTCTCTATTTAGGAGAGAAAACCAACTGAACATAATTTTAACGTTTCAGGCTTTCTGGCCAAATTCTCTGTTTTTAAGATTTGCACAATTTTACGGAGAAAGAGAGAGAAGAGAAGGATGCAAGAGAGTAGTTTTTTTTCGATTTTTATAAGCTATGGATTAAGGGTAACGATGTTTATTCCATACTGTGGGGGATACGATTCTTCTCTATGTTTTCAAAGCATTAATAGAGAGACTTTTTTTTTTGTTTACAGATTCTGTAATTTATGCACAATTTTTACGAGGAGACAGACAAGAGAGAGAGAGAGCAGAGAGCGAGCGAGAGAGAGAGAGAGAGAGAGAGAGAGAAAGGGGGTGGGGGAAAAAGGGGGAGGGGCCGGGGGGGAGGGGAAATTACTACGGGAAAAAGAGGGAATTTGTGTGTACATTCGAAAATGGGATTTTTTTGGGGGTGGGGGGTCAGTGATGGTGTTTGTGTGCGAAACTTTTTCTTTTTTTTATTTTTCTTATTTTTTTTTTTTTTTTTTTTTCTGGGGCTTTTACAAAGAAGCAAATACATATAATTTGCAAAACGTTACAAAGAAGGGTGGAGTGGAAAACCATGTGGGGAAAAATTGTTTTTCGAAAGTCACTGACAGGAATAGTTGTTCTCGTGTTTCTTAGTTTGGACAGAGTATAGTAAAGAAGTACTTTGACGCCGAGGAATTTTTTTTTTGGTGCCGTTTTCCCACGTGTCCGTTTGTTAGTTCTCTGAATGTTTAAGCAAGATTGCATGGAAACGACTCTAAACGATTTCTGCAAAAGATGGGGGAAAGATGGAACACGACGAAAGGAGAAAAACCGCTGAATGTTGGTTGTCGATCTGTGGAACGGATCCGCATTCAAATGACGACTCCAGGATCCCTTCAACAGGATTTATGAAATACTGCTGCTACTGCTGCTGCTGTGGCTACTACTACTACTGATGATGATGATTAAATGATGATGATGACGACGACGACGGACGACGACGACGACGATGATGATGATGATGATGCTGATAGCAAATAATGATGATGATGATAATGATGATGATGATGCTTGATGATGATGTGATGATGATGATGATGATGAGATGAGATGAAAGATGAAGAGAAGAGAAGAAAGTAAAGAAGAAGAGAGAAGCCAGAAGAAGAAGAAGACGAAAAGACGAAGACGAAGAAGAAGAAGACGAAGACTGACTAACGAAGAAAAGAAGAGAAGAAACGAAGGACGAGGCGAAAGACGACGCGAAGAAGAAGACAAGAAGAAGACGAAGACAAAGAAGAACCTAAAAAGATCAAGACGAAGAAGAAGAAGAAGAGAAGACGAATACAAGAAGAAAATAAGAAGATCAGGACGAAGAAGAAGAATAAGAAGAAAAATAAGAAGAAGCAATAAGAAAGAAGAACAAGGAAGAAGAAGAGAGGAGGAGGAGGAGGATGCGGAGGAGGAGGAGGAGGAGGAGGAGGAGCGGAGGAGGAGAGAAGAAGAAGGAAGAAGAATAAGAAGAAGAAGAAGATAGAAGAAGAAGAAGAAGGAGGAGGAGGAGGAGATGATGATGATGTATTATTATGATGATGATGATGGATGATGATGATGATGATGACCGATGATAACGAAACTATGTGAACAGAGGAAATGGGACTCAAAGACGAACCCATAGCATCAGGACGTAGATCCGTAGCGCAGATTCGTGGCGCAGATCCTATTGAAAAGGCGTATTCGGGATCTGTTCGAACCTGCTGCATGTCTATGATCTCCTAGATGCGCTTTCTGGTCTTAATGCATTCTGAACGTACACATTTTCATGTGCCGCTTCTGTTTGGTCGCGCTTGTTTCTTTTTAAATCTAAAAGACGAGAGAGAGAGAGAGAGAGAGAGAGAGAGAGAGAGAGAGAGAGAGAGAGAGAGGGGGGGGGGGGGGTGAAGGGCAGAAAGATGTGAAACTTTCAGTGTAACAAAATGACACCTTCCGTAATTGATACGTCGCGAAAAGGTCTTCAGAATCTGAAGGCGATCTGTAGCATTGCGCACCACTGCCAGGATGGAAGGCTGATGGACGCAGAGAGCTGATGGTGGGGGTAGGAGGGGGTGGGGGGTGGGGGGGGGGAGTCGATTGCCAGCCAATATCTTCATGCAAGATTAAGCTCAGAATAGGGAACCGCTACAGATCATGCAGCCAGGCTTTCTCTCTTTCTTTTTTCCTTCCTTCTTTCTTTTTTTTTTTCTCTTTTCTTTCTTTTTTCTCTCATTCTTTCTTTCTTTTTTTTTCTTTATGTCTTTCCTTCTTTCTGTCTATGTCCTGGGCGATAACTAACCCCCTCTCTTTCTAAATTTTTCTCTTTTTTTTCTTTCTTTCGTTTTCTTTCTTCCTTTCTGTTTCTTTTCTTTTCTTCTTTTATTACATGTCTTACATTTTATTTCATGCTAATAGAGGCAAAGAAGGGAGCTTTTAAGAAAGAAACTAAAAGGCACACGGAGGTAGACGAGAGGTTGATAAGTACTCAGAGACAAGGAGAGGAACAGATATGTAGCTCCGTAGAGATAGAAAAGATTGATTGGTACACAGACACTGGGGGAAGAAACAAATAGGAACACACAAAGACAGAGGAAAGAAACAGATAGATGGGTACACAGATACACAAAGGGCAGAAACAGATTGACAAGGCACTCAGACACAGAAGTGAGAAAACAGATTGGTATGTACACAGAGATAGAAGTGAGGTAAGGTAAGGTAATGCGGCTTATAGCCTTCCAGCCGCCCGCTAAAGGCCATATCAGGGCTGTCTCCGCGTTGAAAGATATGGAAATAGTTTTCATAGTTACAAAGAGACGGAAGATGGAAACGGATGGATAGGTACACAGAGACAGAGGATAAAACACAGGCTGATTAAGTACACAGACACACAGGAAAAAAGAATTGGTAGGTACAAAGAGACAGAGGGTAAACACAGACTGATAGGTACACAGATACAGAAAAAAAACAACAACAATTGGTAGGTACACAGAGACAGGGGGAAACAAACTGATGGGCATATTGAGGCAGAAGAGGGAAACAATTGGATAGATGCACTTAGAGACAGACTAAGGGGAACAGATTTCCAGATGCACATAGAAACAGAGCGTATTGATGTTGATTGCTCCTGTGGACTGCCGACACTGGGTTTGCAGCAGGACGAACCTATGTACAGCTGTGTACTGGGAAGGGGAATAAGTAGTGTGAGAATAATACTCTGGTCAGAAACCAAAGAGGAAAGAGAGAGAGAGAGAGAGAGAGAGAGAGAGAGAGAGAGGAGAGAGAGAGAGAGACAGACAGACAGACAGACAGACAGACAGACAGATAGGCACATAGGCAGGACAAACATATAGGCAGACAAACAGACAGACCGAGAGAGAAGACAGAAAAAAAGAAAGCGAAGAGGAGAGAGAGAGAGAGAGAGAGAGAGGAGAGAGAGAGAGAGAGAGAGAGAGAGAGAGAGAGAGAGGAGAGAGAGACAGACAGACAGACAGACAGACAGACAGACAGACAGACAGGATAGTGAAACAGAAGCTTCGCTTTTAAGAAAGTAGAACACGTGATCTTCTTGGGAAAAAAAAAAGTTATGTTAAAACACCATTTACGCAGAGAGAGAGAGAGAGAGAGAGAGAGAGAGAGAGAGAGAGAGAGAGAGAGAGAGAGAGAGAGATATGGGAGAGAGAGAGAGACAGAGAGAGAGAGAGAGAGAGAGAGAGAGAGAGAGAGAGAGAGAGAGAGAGAGAGGCTGAGGGCAGACAGACATAGAGACAGACAGGCAGACGGACGACAATTTCGCTGAGAGTAAGAAGGAAAGATGCCGCAATCAATGAAAAACCCCTCCTCAGCCTCCGACAGCCATCGCCGCCTCTCGTCACTTCCGCCGCCATGGAAAACCTGATGGACGCGTGAAGTGGGGGGGGGGGGGGGGAGCGGTGGAGGGCCTCGGGGGGAGTTGGAAAGGGGAAAGGGTGGGGTGGAGGTTGTAGGTACGGAGGGTGGGGCAGTCGATTGCCCGCAGTATCATCTTCATGCAAGATTAACCCAGAGTAGGGAAAAGGTTTCGACGTGTCGGTTGCATTTCTTGCAGAATCTGAAGTTTCCAGACCAGTCCCTCCCCTTCCGCCCCCTGCCCTCTCCTCTCCCCCCAACAAAACCCCACCCTCGCTTGTACACAAGTGTGTGCGACCACTCGTGCACAATAACGCACGCATATACACAGATGCGCATGTATACAAGAATGCACGCACGCACGTGAGTACACATGCAGTCAGATGCAAGCTTACACATCTACATGCGCACGCACGCGTGTTTGCGTGCACGCGCGTGCACACACACACACACACACACACACACACACACACACCACACACACACACACACACACACACACACTCTCTCTCTCTCTCTCTCTCTCTCTCTCTCTCACTCACTCACTCACTCACGCACACACTGACTCACTCACTCACTGACGTCAGAGGAGGAAAGAAAATCAGAGAGAAGCAAATAAAAGGGGAGAGAGAGAGAGAGAGAGAGAGAGAGAGAGAGAGAGAGAGAGTTGATAGTCATGATACTTGTTTTTTTTTTTCCAGATTCGTAAAGTTGAGATCGCTGCTCCAAACTTACGAAAGTCAAGCAACTAGGTGAATCCCTAAACTTCTTTCTAGTAAGCTGAATGTTTAGTAAGTTAAGGTGGCTTTCTTCCGCCAATCTCCCAAGTCGCATGTGGCATCGGGCATGCGCATACAACTCATCTGTCTAATCGATTTCGCCAGTGAGGATTTCCCATCCGATAAAAAAAGTAATTAGCCTTTTCTAACTTTGCCCATTACGGCTAAACTTACGGAAGGTCGTGCTTGATTAGCCTGTTTGGTACATTCTCTGTCCACCAACTTCCATGCACCGTCTGTGGCATTTCTCGCGCAACAGCTGAATGCCGACGTCTCTTCCTACCAATCACTGAGAAGTAGACAGAACTCGGTGAATCACATAGCCTGACACACGCAGACATAGACACAGAGGCACTGACATACAGACA
This sequence comes from Conus betulinus, assembly GCA_016801955.1. Lineage (NCBI taxonomy): Eukaryota > Metazoa > Mollusca > Gastropoda > Neogastropoda > Conidae > Conus > Conus betulinus. Next base: position 134,777 of record JADBJO010001086.1, read on the forward strand.
TTGACAGACAGACATACAGACACAGACATACACACACACACATACACACACACACGCACGTACGCACGCACGCCCCCCCCCCCCCCCCCCCACACACACACACACACACACGGAACTCAAAGATGAAGTTGAAAACGGTCTACTTTCTGTTTTAAACTCCGGCTAATCTCCAATGCAAAACAACAAGGTAAGTGTTGCCCAAAGGGACTAAAGTTCGAAAGGCA
>JADBJO010001086.1:137500-152500 GCA_016801955.1 Conus betulinus
AGGGGGTCAGTTCTTATCTGTGAGCAATGTGAGGTCCCCAAGCAGCTCTGACCCAATCCGATTTGATTAAGGCCGCACGCCGAGACCGGCAGCCCCGAAAAAAAGGGGAAAGATGGAGAGGTTGATAAAGTGTGAGTGTGTATCGGAAAGTGCATCCCTGTCATATCTGCACTCGCCGTGTTTCCAAAGTAGGGAGGGAAAAGTATGGCAGAGAACGTTAGAAGGGAAATCAGTTTTACGAGGTGGATTGTGGGAATCAGACGTGAGATTCATTGCCCTGCTCTGACTACACCGTTTGAGTCTAACATGGATTGTTGTTGTTGTTCTTCTTGTATAATGTTGTTATGACAAGACAAGTGAAGTTTGGCATGTTTAAACTCTTATTTTCATTTGCACTTCTGGTTAATGTTTAAGAAACCCATCGCTGGACTTGGATGGGTGTTTGCTAATTTGACATGTTGATGCGGAATGATTCAGACAAATGAATATTTGGAAAACCTTTCTGTTCCTTCAGGTCTCATTTGCTCTGCCCTTTGGTAGTGAAATACCCATCATTTGTTTTCTTATTGCATCTGTGCGTTTAGTTCATAATGTGCCATATCACTATTGTCAATCGTGTTTTTGAAACAGAGTATTTTCTTTGAATACAGTCAGTTACCATGCCAGTTTTTTTTTTTTCTTCTGTATGAAGTTAGTCTATATAAAAAAGACACATGTAGGAGAGAAAGATTTAAATGTCTTTACTTCATTACATCTCTAGTTGGTCTGTCTGCTTCTTTGGGGATAAAACAGCTTAATTTCCAGAAAACAAATAATCATACCACAGTCGTGCGTAATTACCCAAAGGGGATCAGTGATGGAGACTTTCGTTGCAAAAGCAGGTTAAGCAATAGGGTTGACACGTTAGATTTTCACATCTCTGATATAGATCAACATTTCTATCTGGATACATCCTTGACATGACCACCATAGTCGGCTTGTCTATAAGCCATATAAATTGACTTGTTCAGTGTAGGAAATCATAAATGTAGGAATTTAAGTGTTGCGGACCATATTCCTGATACGTAACAACTGTGTTGGGAGGTAAGTGATGCTAAATGCAGGCTATAGTATTTGTCACCACATGTGATTTGTAGAAGAAACATTGACAGCAAATCGATCTGTGTTACAGCTCAGAATCTTGACATCAGTCTGAAAAAGGCGTCTGTCGAAAAACAAAGCACAAGAAAGAAAGAAAAAAGAGACCAAAGTAAATTTATTTGTATAGAAGCAGACGAACAAAATACACATTGAAGGAGGGGCCACTTCAACACATATTGGTAGTGAACATCTTGGCTTTATTTATCTACGGAAATTCTTATGACGAAACTCGGAGTTGTGCTTGCCGACAATCATGGTGTGTGTGTTTGGGCCGCAGATCAGGGCCCCATTGTACAGATAATCTCTTCAACAGGCAGACGTCTTAATAGCCAGAGAAAACGGCGCAGTTCACTCCCCTGTCGTTCCCGTCTGTGCCCCTCACCAACCAATTCTATCAGCCTTACATAGTTGTGAGTCAAGTACCTCTGGTTACTATCTTTGGTCACTGGCTAGAATACATGTGAACATTTTGGAAGGAGGTATTGCCAAGAGATTCAGCTGAAGCCGCTGTAACGATCAGCAACCGGTTTGGGCATTGCATAGAACGTTTTTAGCGATGGGTTCAATGATACAAATATTTTGTGATGGTAGAGCCAAGCAGACTTCGCTTCAGGACTGTGATAGCAGAAGACGAAGACATGATGATGGTGATTGAGAACTGAATCTTAATAATGAAGTTGAAAAGAAGACCTGATAATGATAATCAAAAGACATGACGAGAGGAACAGCTTATGGTGATGGTGAGTCAGACCTGGTGATAATGATGATCAAAGAAGACCTGGTAATGGTGATGATAATGATAATGATGGTGATGATGATGATGATGATGATGATGATGATGATGATGATGATGATGACTACTACTACTACTACTACTACTGCTGCTGCTGCTGCTGCTGCTGCTGCTGCTACTACTGCTGTTGCTGCTGCTGCAGCTGCCGCCACTACTACTACTACAACTACTACTACCACTACCACTACTACTACAACTAATGATAACACAAAAGCCACTAAAACTTCGTCATCGCTGTCATCGTTGTCCTCTTCCCTTGTTAACCAAACCCGTTTTCCTCATCATTTGTATCCTTGTTCCCCTCACTCTTTGTTTCATCCTTCTCCCTCCGCCTGTTCTCCTGTTCATCATCGTTGTCACATATTTCACATTGTAGTTGTTGTGCCTCCCGTTTCTCCTCCTTTCTCTTTCCTTTCTCCTCCAAAACTCCCCCTATGTTATCCCGCCCTGTCTTCTCAGTATTACTCTTCTTAGAAATGAATGTCTTACTCCCTGTTCTTTCTCATCCCTTCGTTTTCCGTTTTCTTTTATAGATACATCCCTCTTATGTATTCTCTTCTTCTTCTTCTTCTTCTTCTTCTTCTTCTTCTTCTTCATTCATCATCATCATCATCATCATCATCATCATCTTCTTCTTCTTCTTCTTTCTTCTTCTTCTTCTTCTCTTCTTCTTCTTCTTCTTTCTTCTTCTTCTTTCTCTTCTTCTTCTTCTCTTCATCTTCTTCTTCTTCTTCTTCTTCTTCTTCTTCTTCTTTCTTCTTCTTCTTCTTCTTCTCTTCTTCTTTTCTCTTTCTTTTCTTCTTCTTCTTCTTATCTTTCTTCTTTTCTTCTTCTTCTTCCCCCCTTCCTTCCTTCTTGTCTTCACTGTTCTTCTTCCCTCTTTCCTTTCTCCATTTCTTTATTTCATTTTCTTTTTCTTTCTTTCATCCATACCTTTCCTTTCTTTCTGTCTTTATTTCTTCTTATTCTGTAGACCCTGCACGCAGACCCAGTGTCGTTCATCTTCTCCAAGTGGACGCAATCTGCACACAAACGGCTCTGTGTACTCTCCATGTCAGCCTACACGTCAGTTCCAAAGTCTTTTTTAATTTTTGACTGGTGCACGCTTCCAATGTCTCTCTTTTTTGTTTTCGTCTTTGCTTCTCTGTCTGTCTTTCTGTTTCAGTTTCTGTTTCTCTCTGTTTGTCTTGCTCTGTCTGTCTCTGTTTCTGTCTCTGTCTGTCTGTCTGTCTGACTGTCTTTCTATCTGTCTGTGTGTGTCTGTCTGTCTGTCTGTCTCTCTGTCTGTCTCTCTCTCTCTCTCTCTCTCTCTCTCTCTCTCTTTCTGTCTCTGTGTGTCTAGAATCCCTACTTTGAACACGAATGGGAAGACTGTTATTCTCCCTGCTCCCCTTCTTCTTCTTCTCTTTCTCTTTCCTTCTTCTTCTTCTTCTCGCTCTCTTTCTTCTTTCTTTCTCCCTCTCCCTCCTCTCCTCTCTCTCTCTCTCTCTCTCCTCTGTCTTCTCTCCTGCCCTCTCTCTCTCTCTCTCTCTCTCTCTCTCTTCTCTCTCTCTCTCTCTCTCTCTCTCTCTCTCTCTCTCTCTCTCTCTCTTCTTCTTCTTCTTCCTTCTTCTTCTTCTTCTTCTTCTTCTCTTCTTCTTCTTCATCACAAAGAGTATCTCTTGGCCTGTCACCTCATCCTTGTCTTCAACTGATGGAGGAAAAAAAATGAAGGGGTGGGAAATCTGGAGGTGATAGGAGGAGGGGATGGGCACTGGGATGTGTGCCCTTTCCCTCAGCTGGTGGGAAAAGAGGTGAATATGACAGGAAGGGGAGTGTGTGTGTGTGTGTGTGTGTGTGTGTGGTCAATGTGCGTCAATGTGTGGTGTGAGCCGTTTGAGTGGTGGGCTGGCGCATGTGGAGTGAGCCCTGGCTCACTCCACTCACGTAACTGCAACATTTACACTGCAGGGTTTCGTGCCTAATTGAGTTTTGGTGGAGGAGAGGAAATTGCCTTGCTCAAGAACAATCACATACAGTTTCATTTCCCCTCAGTAGCATACGGGGTCTTCAGGGCCATTGGAAACTCCAGCAGTGCTCTCCCTTGCTTGCTTGCAACATGTCGCCAACGGCTTGGATGGGGAGGTGAGAAAGAGAGAGAGAGAGAGAGAGAGAGAGAGAGAGAGAGAGAGAGTAGGTGAGGGTTCGGAAAGGAGGAGGAGGGAGTCGTGTATGAGGTTTGGGGACCAAAAAGAGGGATTTCCATCATCTTTTCCTCTGTTATCTTCCTCTCCATCATCACTATCCACGTTCATCAGCCTGTTACTGATAATATGTCGAGACTTCTTTCAGATCAGGTTGAACAAAGAATTCCATTCAGTGAACCGGCCAGGGTTGATTTTTACGGAACAAGCATCAAGGTTGACTTGTGTCATATATGGGACATAAATTAGGTTTCTGTGTATTATTGACAGACTCTTCAGTAGTTGCCCAACCTACAGAATACGTTCCGTATGGATTTGCCTGAAGGCAGTTGAAAATAGCTGAAAATGATTTCGTTTTTGTCAATGGTAGGGCCAAGGACTGCCGAACTGATGTTCCACTGAACAGCCACAGAAAAGCTGTTGCTTGCAGGAAATGTATCTTGCCTTGACTTTCAAGGCCATCCTACAGAACTCACTGGGGCGGAGAATTTGGCAAAAGCAAGTGAAAAAATCTTAAGTGAGCTTTGCCTTCTTTCTGAAGACTTGTGGACTTGGGACGTCTCTAATTCCTGTGAGACTGCACATTTTCAAAACTGTTTTCATTTCTTGTGTGTGTGTGTGTGTGTGTGTGTGTGTGTGTGTGTGTGTGTGTGTGTGTGTGTGTGTGTGTGTGTTAGAACAAGATAGCCAAACTGTCTGTCGTCTGTCTGTCTGTCTGACTGTCTGTCTGGTCTCTCTCTCACTCCCACACACACACACACACACACACACACACACACACACACACACACACACACACACACACACACACACACACACACAGAGAGGCCTGCACGCACACATGTACGCGTACGAATGCATGTTTACACACAAACTTGAAAAGGTAGTGGGCTCAAACGTGCTTCCGAAATGCACGCTCACGTTTTTTCCCTCAGTCTTCAGTGGCCACACCGTCTTTGATTTTTTGTTTTGTTTTGTTTGCTTTTTTTTTTTTCTGTTTTATCCTTGGGTGAGGAATGGAGTGGAAGGAGTTAGGGCGAGTGTGGAGCAGGAGGGGAAAATATCCTGATATTTATTTTCTGTATACACGTGCAAATATTTCGTGAACAGAGATAACGCGTATATCTTTTACTTTAATGTTTTTAAACACCAGATAATCAAATCTTCCATTAACCTCTGTAGTGCTAGCACATACCAGCCCTCACCCAACAAACGAAGTGGCCTGGTTAGATTACAATGCTATGTACAGCAAGGCAGCTTTCAGCACTTCATTTCAACACACTGGTAAACGTGATTTGGGTCTGTGGTTATGATTATGATCCTGGCATAGACTCCGAACCAGAGATCGCTAAGAGTAACACATTCACAGAGGCAGTGGGGACTACACATTCCTCCTGCCTGTATGTTGGTCTGTTCCTGGCGCGCGCGCGCGCGCGCGCGCGCACACACACACACACACACACACACATACACACGCGCGCGCACGCACGCACGCACGCACGCGCACACATATGCGCACTCATGAACAAAATCCCAGACAGATGCATGCAAAATATGTAGACTGGGATGTGCTCACAGGAAAAAAAGATATACTCATCAGCAGACAGACAGACAGGGTGTGGTGAATGCTCATTACAGCACGGTGCAAGACATCAGCCACAAGTGTACGATAACGAAAGAAACTCATCGTTCTATATCGTATAGCGCTGCCCACTTGGACATCACACAAAGCCAGCACGCCGCACAGGCAGAAAAAAGCACGTGCAATCTCTGTGTAAAATATGGGGCTGAAGTGGTTGGAGTGATGGCTACACAGTTGGGAGAGAGAGAGAGAGAGAGAGAGAGAGAGAGAGAGAGAGAGAGAGAGAGAGAGAGAGAGATTGGGGGGGGGGGGGGGGGGGGGAGAGCCACAGACAGAAAAACTGAGAGGGACTGGGGATGGGTAGGCTGTTTGATTTTGTGGATCGAAGGACCATATTCAATTCGGTCAGACGACCAACGCTGTTCAGCGGAGAAGAGCAGAACGCTGACGGGCAGAATTTCTCCTTCTCTTTTTTTTTCCCGTCCGGATCTTACGTTCTTTGTATTCAGAAATTAATTGGACAATGTTTCAAAACAGAGAAACGAGAAACAACATCAAAAACAAATTGTGCGTAGAGAAATCGATTGCCATTTATCCACTTTTGTAAGTCCGTCCTTCTAATCCTTGCTTCCGTACTACTGCTAGTGATGGGTCTGTCTCCCCCCACCAACCCAACCACTTCCATCCACGTCTTTGTGTTTTTTCTGCTTGTCTCTCTGTCTCTGTTGTTGATACTCTCTCTCTCTCTCTCTCTCTCTCTCTCTCTCTCTCTCTCTCTCTCTCTGCCTGTATCAGAGGGGACATATCGCACACACAACACACACACACACACACACACACACACACACACACACACACACACACACACACACGCACGCACGCACGCACGCACGCACGCACGTACAGAAGCAGAAACATTTGTGTCTATATGTATGTATTCCTAGCCAAATATCTGTTGGTTTCAGACAGACAGACAGACAGGCAGACAGACAGGCAGAGTTTTTGGAACCCGCTACCCTCCCCCCATCCCTGACTCCATTCCCCCAGCCACCATTTGGAAATTGATGGAAACGCAGTTGCTAATCTTGCAACATGATAGCTTTAGACATCTTTCAGTGAACCTTCTCCTCCCCTCCCCTCTTGTCACCTCCCTCCTTCCAACAACCCTGAACCACAATTCTTTCCGTCTGTCTTCACCTAGTCTCTCACGTGCTTTCTGTGATCAGCAAGTTCTAGATGGGGGATAGGTATGGGCGAGGAGGGGAGTGGAAAGTAGAAAGCGTTGGTTTTCTGTCTGCTGGTGGTTTCGACATTGAAACACACACACACACACACACACACACACACACACACACACACACACACACACACACACACACCTCTCCTTCTGAGATCAATCCACCCCTACCCTCCTCCTCCTCCTCCTTCATCTCACCCAGCTCCACTCATCTCACCCTCCATTGTAGAAGGAAGAGTCGGGGGTGGGAAGGAAAGGAGAAGGCCTTTCCTCATTACTGACGATCAGTGATGCCAAGGATGATGACGATGATGGCGTGGTGCCTTACTCAGGTCTGGCACTACATGGCAGGCAGAAGCTGAAGGCGGATGCTGACACAAGGCGGTAGATGGAAATGATACCAAGACTTGACGTTTAAACCCCGAGGAGATTACACTGTATGTTGGAGAGATCTCTCCCACTTGCTTGAAGTGTTTCATGTTGTCCTGGCAACTAGGTGGATCGTTTCATCTAATGTCTGCATCTCTCTGGATTTGGCATGTAGACACAAGAGAGAGAGAGAGAGAGAGAGAGAGAGAGAGAGAGGAGAGGGAGGGAGGAGGGGGGGGAAGGTTTGGGTCATCTGACTTAGTTTTCAGATTCCTAAGGTTTAGCGAACTACGAACAGCAGAATACCGAAACTTTTAGTTAGCTTCATGTTTGGTCTCACCAAACCTTTTCAGCCAATCCTCAAATTCCATTTTGGCATCAGGTATGCAACATACAACTTACCTGTGTATTCGAATTTTTGCAGTGAGGATATTCCTTGAAATGGAAAAGAAATGTAACGTTTCTAATTTTGCTTATTACGACTGAGCTTCCAGCAGCGCATGTTCCTACAGATTGTTTCTCACATTTTCCCTCCACCACCTTCATTACACTGCCTGTGGTATTTCTTTCAGAGATGAAATTCAAAAGCTGTGTGTACTAAACGATAGGAAGTTGACCAAACTCAACGAATTACTTAGCCTGACATGATTGTCAAAAAAAAGTTGAATTTGATTTAACGACCAAATGTAAATAATCTAATCTAGTCTTTCCTGATTAAAATGTCTTTTCCGAGAGCCTTGACAGTCAAAATGTCTTTAGGGGCAATTTCGCCTCGATCAACACAAACACAGTCCAGAACTTCTTATACTGAGGGAACTTGGCAAACACATGCACACACACACACACACACACACACACACACACACACACACACACACACACACACACACACACACACCTCTAGTGTTTTATCTACAATGGCAGCATGTATGCCAAACCATGATCATCCACACCAGCCTTTTTGAGACACGCATCGCATTGAGAGACACGTCGACTGCAATGAGGCAAAACAGTTAATCAACAACGAAATGAAATAAAACGGGATTGTTGATAAACTGGAGAGCTGCACTGTCCCTTTTGAGCGTGATTCAGAAGAAAAGAGAAAAAGAAACAAATGACGAAGACGAAAATGCATTGTGCAATGCAGCCAACTGAATGAGATGGGGAAAGAGAAGGGATATCCATCTTCCATACACACCTCATCCCTTAGACACGGACACGTCCTGTTGCCTGCCCCTGCGCACTCATACCCTCTTTCCCTCCTCTTCCATACCTCTTTTCGCCGCATGTATCGATTTGTTTAACCACATCACTCATCTCCGGTGCTCTTCTGGTTATTTTCGTGTTATCCTTATCTCTCATCTACTTTTCTACCTGCACACAAAACAGTCGCTTTCAATCAGTTGTCAGTGGTAGATGTTTTGTAAACATTGCATTGTCTTCAGATGAAAGTTTTTTTTTTTTTTTTAATGGGAAGAGGGATTATATAATGGGTGGTGCAAATGCACTGAATTTTCTGTTTTTTTAAATTTGTATTCAGAATTTCCTTTCGATCGTTTTTTTTTTAATTTCTGGATGCTACCACCATTGCATAAAATTAAGATGAACCTGATTTCGTTGCACTTGTATACCGACATTTTATTTTATTTATATCCACTCGGTGTGAGGTGTGTGTGTGTGTGTGTGTGTGTGTGTGTGTGTGTGTGTGTGTGTGTGTGTGTGTGTGTGTGTGTGTGTGTGTGTGTGCGCGCGCGAGCGCACGCATTTTCGTGCTAGTATGCATGCGTGTGTGCATACATGTCTGAGTTTTAAGTGGGTGGATGGAGTAAACGTAAGTCCAAAACACGAAAAAAGAATGACTTCAATGATTTTGTCACTGCTCAGCAACTAGTGTTTTTCTGTGTGTTTTTACAGCTCATTCCTATTGATTGACTGACTGATGGAGTGATTGATTGATTAATTATCCTTCAATATATACACAGATTTTTTTTTTTTTTTGTGAGAGTCAGCAATGTTTACAATAGAAAAAAAAAAACAGTCAAAAGCGCAACGTAAGCCGCCGATCCAGGGGGGGTCAGTTGTTATCTCTGGGCAGTGTGAGGTCCCCATACTGCTCTGACCCAATCCAATTTGATGGAGACCAGGCGTCGAGACCGCCCAAACCGGCAGCCTGAAAAAAAAATGGAAACGATGATAGAGGTTGATAAAATGTGAGTGGATGTCAGAAAGTGCATCCCTGTCATATCCGCTCTCGCTCTGTTTCCGTGATAGGGATGACTGGAGGAAAGAGAGGAAGGCAGAGAGTATTTGAAGGAAATTAAATTTACAAGGTGGATTGTGGAAACCAGATGTGAGACATACTGTCCTGCTCTGGCTATGCAATTTCTTTAGGCAGGGATTGTTATTGTTTCTCTTTGTACACTGTTGTTATAGCAACACGGGGAAAGTTTCACTATTTCAAACGATTATCTTAATTCGCATTCATATAAATTTCAATACAGAAGCTCTTGCTAAATCAGGGCATTGTGATGTGTGTACTCATTAAATATTTTAATGAGGATTTGTAATGACTGGTAGCATTCAGACACACCAGCGATATGTGGCATTAGGAAACCTTTTTCTTCTTTCAAGTTTCATTTGCCACACCTCTGTGGGTTTTGAAATTATTATCATTATTTCTGATGGCATCTTTGCTTTTAGTAAGCTACGTACTACATCGACGTTGTCAAGCGTCTCTGTGAAAAAGAATATTTGCTCTGTTTCATGAACACAGTCGGTTACTTTGTCAGTTTGGGTCTTTTTTTTGTTCACAAAAAGACGCATGAGTGATAGAAATATTTGATAATCTTACTTTGATTGCTTTCTTACTTAGTTTTCTTTCCAACTGGCCTCCTTAGGCATCAAGAGGCTTAATTTAAGACAGCAAATACTGATACCACAATCCACCCTGTGCTATGGCCCAACACAGGTGGAGATTTGGGCTGCATGATTAGCCGGCCAGTAAATTGGGCTGGAAGGGATAGACGTCCACATCTTTGATATTGATCAATATTTGTATACATATGCAATGTTTACATGTCCACTTTACTTGGCTACTCAAAAAGCATTATAAATTGATTATTCAATTCGTGAGATCATAAAGCTGGACAGGTTAAGTCTTGTGGAACTTGATCATGTGCAAAAAATACTTCTTGAGTGAGCGAGCATAGGAGTGATTGAGTCGCTGGATGAAATAATAAATAGCGCTAAGAGAATGAAACATCATTCCCTTACCATTACTGCACGTCGTTGATATTTTTTTTCTCTGTTCAGAGAATAATGAAATGAATTTATGAAGGATCATTTACCCCTTCACTAATTACTTGCTAATTACTGATTCACATAAATTGCGAGGTAATGGACTCCTTTGAAACTGAATACCTGTCTGATAACTACATTGTTGAACAGATTTTTGCTAAGAGACTGACAAACTGCCTGATTGACGTAGTGAGATGCTGGATGACTGACATGCTGACTTGTTGGCATGATGTCTGACAACTGTCCCACACAGAGTGCAAAGAAAAGGGAAAGAAGACCCAAGTAGATTTTATATATATGGAAGCAGACGAACTAAACTGCTTTGGAAAGAAAGTGAGCACTTCAGCATATGAAGTGATTAGTCCGTCTCTGTCTCTGAAGGAAGAGGAACATGTTGCTTACACATAGGACTGTGTAGCGTTTACTTCCCCTGCGACAAAACTCGGGGAGATGTACTTGTTGGCAACTGTGAGGGAGTGTTTGGACAGTGAATCAGGGCCCCACTGCACAGATGGCAAAGCGTCTGAATAAGCAGAGAAAAACATGCTGTTTGATGAGCTCAGCATTCTCGCATTTGACCCACACTTATTGATTCTTATGTTGTTTTAAGGTAGTTGTGCGACGTGACCTGAGTACTTCTGGACACTCTAAGGGTTATTATTGGAGGGATTAGAGGGAATTTACTATTGTACTGTTGACAGTGAGTTTGAGTGGAAGTGTTGCCAAGAGATCCAGTTGGAACTGCTGTAACGATCAGTAACTGGCTTGGACATTTAAAAAGAGCTTTAGCGATGAGCTGACAAATGTTTTGTGCCGATGATTAAACAAAAGCAGACCTTGTGATTATGATGGCAGGACACAAAGACAAAGATGCTGATCAAAGAACTAAATCTTGATGCTCGATTTTTAAGAATGGTTATAATCAAAGATAATGTTGGGAAGAAGAGCGTATAATCATGCTGAAAAAAACAAAAAGTCTGAGTGTTAATAATGATTAAAGAAAACATAATGATGACTATAAAAAGGAACACCTGATGACGATGATGATGACGATAACAACAACAACAATGATGTTAACGATAATGGCAAACAAGCAAAGTGAGCCTTTGGTATATCTTATTTCCTTCAGATCTCATGTGTAGCTCGTCATGGGTCATGAAATTCTCGTCCTCATTTATGATGGCCCCTTGATTTTAAATAACCATAATAACATGTCACTATTTTCTTTGTTATGGAGAAAATACATCTATCATCCAGTATAATCCGTTAGCAGGCCATTGGTGTCTGTCTGCTTTCTACTTCAACTTGTATGGCATTCACAAAAAAGACACACGGATACAAAGACTTAGAAGTCATGTGCGTGATTGTTTTTCCAGGTCAGTTCATCTTGCTTCCTCACGAATAAAACGCTTCCCTTCCAGAGAGGACACTGTCATACCACAACCTTCTGTGGTGACTCAGTAGAAACCAGTGCTGGATAATTAGGCTGCACGTATATGTCAGTCACCTGGGTTGGCATGTTACTGCCTCTGAGGTGGCGCAGAGTCCTGTGCACCCTTTGTTACCGATCTACGTATTTGTCCAGGCAGAGCTCTAACACTTTTCTCCATTGTTGTACAAAAATAATGCAGTGCCGTTTCAGATAGTAGCGGAATTACACTTTGTATCAAACAGAGATCGAAACAGTAATTGTCGCCGTCTCTCAAGGGAGGGGACTTCCTGGCTTTGCTTAACCACACAGAACGTGTGTCATGTTCACTTCTTTGTGACTAAGCTCGGAGCTGTGCTGGTTGGCAGCTGTGGTGAGTGTCTGGGCAGCGAATCAGGGCCCCATTGTACAGATGGCCTTTTTCAGCGGGCAGACGTTGGAATAGCCAGGGTAAACTGTGCTTTTGAATACCTCCTCTGTCCCGTCTCTGGCCCCACCAACCCACTATTAACTTGTCTCTGTCAGTTAAGACTTGCCTACTCCTCCCCCTCTCTCCTCATCCTGTCTTGGGCTGTTGGTGGAAATGGCTGTCGAACAGTCTGGGAGGAGGTGTTGTCAAGAGGTCTGTTGGAAGTGCTGTGATGGTCAGCGGCTGGCTAAGGCATTGGCAAAGAGCTGTTTGGATAGCTCCATCAACCAATGTTTTGTGGCAATGATGAAGGAAAGAGTTAGTGGGTATGATTAAATATTCGAATTGTGACCAATGAGTGAAGTCTTGATGAAGATGACAGGAAAAAAAACACGATGATAAATAAAAGATCAGGTTGCAAAAGTGGACACTGATGATGACAGTGGAGGTCGAATAGTGATGATGATGACCAAGAAGACCTGATGATGTTGATGAAATTAGCTGGTTCCAACTGTTGTGTTCATATTAGTTCTGACTCCATTTCCCGCAAAGTGGTTTGAAAGAGACTATACATCGAAGTTCCATTTACAAATACATACAAGTCATCTTACTCATACATAAATCGTATGAAGACAGCGAAGGAGAGAGGAGAAGTGGCAAGACGTAGAGGTTAACCTACAGAAGAACAACAGTAGGAAAGCATACCAACTTGTAAAAGCTTACAGAAGTAAGTTATATGGGTTGAAACTTTTCACAAAAATTCGACAGATAAAAGGCATAAAGCAAATACTGTTTCAGATGAGAATTATTAACAGAATATTGGTAACCAATGTTATTTTGCAAAGCATGGGAAGCTCTTTTTTAGAGAGTCAGAAAAAAGCTCTTTTTCTAAGAGAGAGAGAGAGAGAGAGAGAGAGAGAGAGAGAGAGAGAGAGAACATTCAGCATATATTCTGGCACTGCCAGTATGTACAAAACTTTTGGCAACAGTGTGTGTGTGTGTGTGTGTGTGTGTGTGTGTGTGTGTGTGTGTGTGTGTGTGTGTGTGTGTGTATGTGTGTGTGTGTGTGTTTTTTTTTTTTTTGTTTTTTGCTTATGCTTTTCTGCCCCCCCCCCCCCCCCCCCCCCAAACCTTGTTATGATTTCAAAAAGAAATATTTAATATGTCTTTACAAGTTAACATCTTCATAAAGTTCATAAATGTGTGTAATTTGATGTACCAACAATCGTTATTACTTGTTAATGAATTACTCCAATCATTTCGTTGTACTGAATTGAAGATTAATCTTTTTGAGTTACTTTCGTGTTCATAAATGTGATTTGATGTACAAACAACCGTGATTATTGATATTGAATTAAGTCTAATCGTTTCGTTGTACTTAATCAAATATGCATGTATATTTGTATTCATCATCTCTGATTTATATTCTCTGAGTTTGGAAAGAAAAGCTATTAAAACACACTTGTAATGGACCTGACAAACCTAAACAAAGCCAAGTTTCCACCATACATGACAAGTCAGGGAAGCGCCACACAGAAGACAAAGTCATTCTCAACCGTTGGACAGAACACTGCTCCGAAATTATACAACTTCACCACGACAGGAGGCCCACGAGTCCTGAATTACCCCACCCCACCCCCAGTAACAGGCATTGACAACTTTCCCATACTGCTTCAAGAAATGGAGGCAGCTGTTTAGTCCTTGAACCTAGGTAAATCAGCTGGGGTGGACAAGAGAGCAGAGGTGAGCACCAGCAAAGTTAGTGGAAGAAGGAGGAGATGCCATGATCAGTTTTCCTCAAGTCATATGTAACAAGAACTGGCAAAACCAGTGAGTGGCCAGCACCATGGACCCAATCCCTGATCATCACTCCACCCAAGAAAGACAACTTACAACTTGCCAAAATTTTCGAATCATCAGTCTGATCAGTCACGCGAGCAAGGTGATACTGAAGATCCTTTTGAATAGACTGAAGCCGCCAGCAGAGAAGATTATTGCTGAAGAACAGGCAGGGTTTAGAGCAAGTCATGGTATCACCGGACAGATTTTCAACTTGAAAATAATGGGTGAGAGATGTCATCAGCATGACATTGATGGGCTTGCAGAGAAGAGGAGGAACTAGCCAACCTAGCAGAGCACTTTGACGAATGTTCTGAAGCTCATGGCATGGAAATCAGCGGTAAAAAGACAAAACGTATGACCAACAACACTAACAGCATCAGTGCTAACATGGCTATCAAGGGAGAAAAACTAAGAGACAGTTCACTGGGAGAAATTGTTTCAGATGAGGGATCAAAACCTGAAGTGCTCTCCAGAGTTGCACAAACGACAGCAGCGCTAACCAGACTAAGACTCATCTGGAATGACAGAGACGTCACAATCAGTTCTAAGATCAGATTGATGTTCTCCCTCGTCATTGACATATTTCTCTTTTGCCTGTGAGACATGGACTCCGACAGCTGAACCTGAGAGAAACATTTAGGCATTAGAGATGAAATGCTTCTGCAAGGTCCTCATCTCATACGAAGACCACATTACCGACTTGGAGATCCAGACCAGAG
>JADBJO010001086.1:157500-165000 GCA_016801955.1 Conus betulinus
GGGATGTTTTACACAGGGGGGTAGATGGAAATGATGCAAAGACTTGACGTGTAAACCCCAGGGGGATTGAAGTGTAGCTCTGTGAGATCTTCCCACTTGTTTTAAAGTTCCCGTGTTTTCCTGGCAGCCAGGGGAATAGCTTCGTATAACTGCATCTCTCTCTCAGAGAGAGAGAGAGAGAGAGAGAGAGAGAGAGAGAGAGAGAGAGAGAGAGAGAGAGAGAGAGAGAGAGATTATCGTACATGCTTTTTATGTTCGTAAAGATTAGTGAACTTAGACAATCAAGCAAATAGCGAAACCAGAAACTTTCAGTAAGCTACATATCTTGTGTGAACATGGCTTTTCAACCATTATCCTAGTCCCATGTGGCATCAGATATGCACATATAAACTTATCTGCGCAATCAATAGCTCCATGAGGATTTCCCATCAGATAAAAAAGTGATTATTCTTCTCTAACTTTGCCCATTACGGCTGAGCTTACAGCAGTGCAAGAGTGGTTAGACTGTTTCTGATATCCTCTCTCCACCTCTGTCCTTACTCTTTCCGTGGTTTATCTCTCAGATGGAAATCAACGGCTGTTCTTCCAAATCGTTCGAAGTTAACAGAACTGGTCGAATCACACAGCCGGACATACTTGTCCAAAAAAGAGGCATACATTGAAGACCATGTTGAAATAGTCCAGCTTCTAAATTCATCGTCTTTCCATTTCACAGGCAGAAAGAAAGACTCGGGAGACAGAAGGTCATCAGAAGTCATTAGGGACACGTAAGGTGACTGGGGCGCATCCAGCTAATGACTCCCAGTTGCCCCTCTGGTGCCATTTTTTTTTTAAATTGTCCTTGTGCTGCCAATATTCAAACCAGGTCGACGTTGTCATTCTCTTTCATTGACGTTGTCTAGGGAATCGTACAGACACTGAAGGGCTTGACAACGAAGATATAGAAGGGGAGGTCGTCATTCATGTCACTATGATAGGCGCTGAGGAGTAGGAGGAGGCCACTCCGCAGCTCTCTCTCTCTGTGTGTGTGTGTGTGTGTGTGTGTGTGTGTGTGTGTGTGTGTGTGTGTGCGTGCGTTTGTGTGTGTGTGTGTGTGTGTGTGTGTGTGTGTGTGTGTGTGTGTGTGTGTGTGTGTGTGTGTGCGTGCGTTGTTTGTGTGTGTGTGTGTGTGTGTGTGTGTGTGTGTGTGTGTGTGTGTGTGTGTGTTATTTACTAATATATTTATATATATATATATATATATATATATATATATATATATATATATATATATATATATATATATATATATATATATATATATATATATATATCATATATATATCATTATCTTTCATTCTAAACGAGATTTCACTCTTTTTGTAGACTCAGCAATGTTTCAGACAAAGAAGCAAACAAACCGCAGAAAAATGAAAGAAATGGAGGGAATATCTAGCTAAGCTCCCTGCGGCCAGCAACAGATATATTGATGTTAAAAATCAAAGGCGCTGTGTAGCCCAGACCACGGGGTCAGCCCATATCACTGAGCAGTGTGGGTCCCTGAGCAGCTCTGACCTAATCCAATGAGATTAAGGCCACACGTCGAGCAGCCTAAGAAACGCGGAAGATGGAGAGGTTGATAAAGTGTGAGTGGGTGTCAGAAAGCACATCCCTGTCATATCTGCACTCAGCTTGATTCCAAAGTAGGGATGACTGGGAGAAGGAGAGGATAGTAGAGAGCGTTAGAAGGGAAATTAACTTTACCTAGTGGATGGTGGAAATCAGGCGGGAGTCGCATTAGCCTGTTCTGGCTGTGCAGTTTCATTCTGGTAGGAATTGATCATGTTTCTTTTCGTTCAATGTTGTAGTGACAACACAGGTTAAGTTTGACTTGTTCGAACTATTGTTTTTATTCGTGTTAATTTGAGTAAAGAGACCAACCGGTGGGACGATTCGTAACAAACTGCCTGTCAGTCTCTCTCTCTCTCTCTCTCTCTCTCTCTCTCTCTCTCTCTCTCTCTCTCTCTCTCTCTCTCTCTCTCTCTCTCTCCCCTCTCTCTCTCTCTGGGAAATACTGAAAGAAAAGATAAGAATGAAAAGACACAAGTTTTTTGCTTCAATTTTATCGTTCACTTTGTATAAGCAACACATAATCAGTGTGAGAGTACCGATACACCACACATTAGAACAATAACAATCCCCGACATTTTGTATCAAACATCAGAACACTAAAATCATCAAGACTATGTCCATTTGTAAGAGAACATACAGACTACGCATGGTATATCAGGGACTGGTTGGAGAGAAAAAAAAAGTATCCTTTGCTTAGTCAGAACATTGTGGTGCCTGTATTGACCGATAGCATTCAGACAACCAGCAACAGGAGACGTTTAAAAAATCGTTCTCTTTCTTTAAGTCTCATTTGCAGCACCTCTTTTTTTTTTTTTTTTTTTTTTTTTTTTTAATAAAATTCCATTCATTATATCTGACGGCATCTGTGCATTTAGTAAGCTACGCACTGTATCAACGTTGTCAATCATGTCTTTGTAAAAAGGGTGTTTGCTTTGTTTCTTGTGTCAGTTTTTGTCTTCGTTTGGTGCACAAATAGACACATACGTGTGACAGATCTATTTCAGAGTTTTAGTTTGATTGCTTCCCTGATGAGTTCGTGTGGCTTTCTTAGAGATCAAGAGGCATCATTTCTGGATGACAAAGGTCATGCCACAATCCTGTTGTATGACCCAACAGATTTGGAGAGACTAATCAATCGGGCTAGTATGATAGACTTCCATATCTTTGATATTGATCAACGTATGTATGTAGATAAAGCTTTCATATGCCCGCTGCAGTCGGTTAATCAAAAAGCAAAATGGATTGAAATGTTCACATCAGGAAGTCAAAGAGCTAAGCAGGTGAAGTCTTGTGGACCCTGTTGCTAAAACAATTTCTGTGTTGATGTGTAAGAGAGAAGTGGAATAGCTGTGTTTATAGTAAAGGTCTGCACAAAAGATAAATTATCGATACGTTTAAATCTAAATCCACGTTGAACATTGTTTTAAAAGCTGATGTCTTATTTGAAATGAGTTATAACGAATTAAAATGCTTTCAGTAAGCACAAAGAGACGGTTTTGTAGATCTGAACGGAAACGTCCTGAAAGAAACGGTTTAGTTTTCTAAAAACAAAAGTACAAATGTATTGAATAAGCAATTCCTGTGAAAAGGTAACGATTTACTGAGTGAGTGAGACGTAAATGAGTGAGTTAACAAATGACAGAATGAATAGCATGAAGGAACCAAATACTTTGACGACTTTTTTTCAATACACTTGTTGCACCTCTTGGATATGTTTATGTTCTCTTGCCAATGAATAAATGAATGAATGGATGAAGGATCATTTATATCTTTACAAATTGCTTTCTTATCATTGATTCACATAATTTGCAAGGTAAATTATTGACTCATTTGTTTGACTTTGAATGGTTTCCAGTAACTATGCTGTAAAATCAGATCTTTTCTAAAGCCTACTAACTATATGACTGACTTAGTGAGTTGCTGGGTGCCTGATGTGTTGACTTGTTTGAATCCTGCTTGTCCATACCGAATACAAAGAAAAAGGAAAGAAGAAGACAAAGTAGATTTACATGCATAGAAGCAGACGAAATGAATTGCTTTGGGAGGAAGGGAACACTTCAACCCATGTTAGCGGTGAAGTCATTAGTTCGTTTCTGTCTCTGAAGGAAGGGGACATCTAAGCTTTGCTTACTCACAGGACTTATGTCGTGTTCACTTGTTATGACAAAGCTTGGAGCTGTGCTTGCTGTCAACTGCGATGTAGTGTGTTTGGACAGCGAATCAGGGCCCCACTGTAGAGATGGTCTCTTCAGCAGGCAGACGTCTGAGTTGCCGAGGAAAACGTGCTATTAATCAGCACAGCATTTCACACATTGACCCTCACCAACTCATTTTTAAGTTACGATTTGATACCTCTGGATTCTCTGTTGGGCTGTTGGTTGGAATTGCTGTTGGTTGGAATTGCTGTTGGTTGGAATTGCTGTTGTAGTATTTTGGAGGAGAAGTTGCCAAGCGGTCGCTTGGAATAGCTGTAACGATCAGCTGCTGATTTGGGTATTAACAAAATAAATTTTATCGGTTGGCTGAAAGGTTATTACGTGGTGCTGATGAAACAAACCAGACCTTGTATTTTATGATTACAGACGACGAAGATTAACAATAGTGATCAAAGAAATAAACTTTGATGTTGGAATTTAAAAAAAAGACATGTGAAACTTTAAGATCATGTGGACACGAAAATCTCAGGATAATGATGACGATGATGATGAAAAGACTTGGTAATAATGATGAATCAAAGAATACACAATGATTGTAGTTTCAAATGAGGTGACAGCAGGCTGAAACTGAAACCATTTAAAAAAGAAAATTTATAATTGATCTGCCAGACAAAGGGGAAGACAAAACACGACGCATCGACCTATTAAGCCTTCTTCAGGCAAGATAAACAACATTCAGGGCAATGACAATGAAGAATGCATGTCTGTCTGTCTGTCTGTCTGTCTGTCTGTCTGTCTGTTGGCCAGTCTGTGTGTCTGTCGGTCTGTCTGTCAGTCAATCGGTCTGCCTGTCTGTCTGTCTGTCTGTCTGTCTGTCTCTCTGTCTGTCTCCCTCTCTCTCCACGAACAGATATCCAATGTACATAATTTCTGCTGTAAGGCGCATACGATATTTGGATAAAATTGACAAGGATGGATGAGTCGAGATTGACGCATGATTTTAAGCTGATGGATAAATGAATTAACAAGTAAGATGGGACACGTGAAGAAGAGGGTCTCTCGTGCTGCGACTCAGCAGATGTCTGGCCTACGCATTAGCTCAACGCGCTGCGTAGGTCAGACATCTGCTGAGAGAGAGAGAGAGAGAGAGAGAGAGAGAGAGAGAGAGAGAGAGAGAGAGAGAGAGAGAGAGTGAGAGAGTGAGTGAGTGAGTGAGTGAGTGAGAGACAGTCAGCTGCTGGCTCGGACATTGAAACACAGCTTTTGTTATGGTTTCAAAAATACAAATATTTTGCAGTGAAAATGAAGCAAACAAACAAAAACAGGGCGGTGGTAACATTAAGGAAGACGAAGGCATGATATTGGTAATCAGTGAAGGCAGAGAGAGAGAGAGCAGGCAGACAGAGAGAGAGAGAGAGAGAGAGAGAGAGAGAGAGAGAGAGAGAGGAGAGAGAGAGAGAGAGAGAGAGATTTTGTCTGGCATTGTCCACACAGAGTACAAGAAGAAAGGAAAGGAGCGAAATCAGTTTAAATATGTTGGGCAGGAGGCAAACCACATAGCTCATTGACGAAGGGAGCCCCTCAACACATGTTAGCAGCGAATTGATCAGTTTATCTCTGTCTCTCAAGGGAAGGGAACATCTTGGCTTTGCCTATCCACAGGACTTGTGTCGTGTTCACTTCTTAAGACTAAACTCGAGTCTGTGCTTGCTGGCAACTGTGATGAATGTTTGGGCAGCAAATCAGGCTCCCATGTACAGATGGTATCTTCAGCGGGCAGACGCTGAACAGCCAGGGAAAACAGTGCTATTGACTCCTCTGGCATTCCCGTCTGTGACCCTCACCAACCCAGGCTTAAGCTGTCTACGGCAGTTGTGATTCAAGCACCCCCTCAGTCCTCCCTTAGGCCGTTGGCTGGAATTGCGGCCGTACAGTTTAAGAGGAGTTGTTTCCAAAGCGTCTAGCTGAAATTGCTGCAAACAATCAGCGGCTGGTTTGGGCATTATAAAAGAGCTTTAGTGATGAGTTCTATTATTCAAACATTTTGTGATGATGAAAAACAGACCTTGTGATTGTGACAACTGAAGATCAAAACATGATGATGATCAAAGAATTGAATCTATGTTGCAGCTTGATAAAAGACCTGGTAATGATAACCAAAGTTCATGTAGAAAAGAACAACTCTTGATGATAATAAAGAACCCTGGTCATAATGTTGATCAAAACAAGATATACTGATGAAGATCAAAGAAGACAAAATGACGATGATGATAATAGTGATGAATAAGCAAAATGAGACCTTTGAAATTATTTTCTTTCAGATCTCATATGCTGCACCTCATTTGGAACAAAGATATCGTCATCATCAAGAATTAAGTGAACGAAACCTACTTAACGATTACTGACACAAGCTGAGCTAGATAATTTCTGCGAGGGAGAGGTCATTTACACTAGCCACAACCTACAGTAACTACACACAATTGATAGAGAACTTGCTGCTGGCAAATCGAACTTTGTCATGGCTCAGAACTTGGCATGTCAGCCCGAAGTGGTATCTGACAATCATCCACACACCGAATATTAAAGGTCAGAAGAAAAAGACCAAAGTAGATTTGCTTGTGTAGACAGCATCCAAACGAAATTGCTACAAGTGTTTTGTGGTGACAGTGAAACAAAGAAACAAACAAAACGGACCAATGGATAAGAGTAAGGGAGGAAGAAGACACGATTTTGGTAATAGATGAATCAAGTCTTGATTATGGCTGTGCGAAAATTGATTATGAAACCAAAGAGCAGATAGCAGAAACAAAGATCTCATAATGATGACTGAGGAGGAAGACCTGATAGTGATGAGGATTAAAGAGGACCACATCATGATGATGACGAAGATGATATTAGATGGGGATAGTTGTAATACCTTTAACTGTTCTCTGTCTCCATTCTCCTGAAACATCTTTGACTGACAGTAACAGCCTGGATCCCAAGTGTAAACTCATGCATGGCATCATGCACACACGTTTAAATTTCCATCGCCAAACTCCACAAAAAGAAGGCCAGTTTGTTAGCATGGATGACATATATTCAAACAGTGTGCATCCTCCATGAACATGGTCAGAAATGTGTGATTGATATTCGACTGAATGACACGGGAAACGAGTGTTTAGCAGCAGCAGCAGCGGCACTTCAGTTGCCTGTATGCAGGGAGGCAGTTAGTTCTATTAACGAGAGTGTGCATTACAAAGTGCTGAGAGCCTGATTTTCTTCCTGAGGATAGCTGCTGCGTAAGTTCAGTAGAGTGACAAATATTAGATGATGAACCTGGTAGGATGATAAAAGAATAACTCGATGGCAACATCAAGGAAAGTATGGTAATGATGAAAATGATGTGATCGTTACGAATGCTGCTACTGCTGATGACAAAAATAATGTGATGAGGAGGATAAGAATGATGATCGTGATGTTGATGATGATGTTTATGATCATCATCATCGTCATCATTACTATCATTGTCGTGGTGGCGATGATTGAAACTCATCAGGTTAAAAACGATCAAAGAAGACCTGATGATATTCATTGAAGTCGTGATGATATCGATGACGGCATCATCAGAGTTACTGGTGTTTCAGTGGGCTCTTACAGGATTACACACAGTGGAATGATTGTCAGAGAGAGAGAGAGAGAGAGAGAGAGAGAGAGAGAGAGAGAGAGAGAGAGAGAGAGAGAGAGAGAGAGA
>JADBJO010001086.1:167500-170000 GCA_016801955.1 Conus betulinus
CATCATCATCATCATCATCATCATCATCATCATCATCATCATCATCATCTTCTTCATCTTCATCTTCGTCTTTCTTCGTCTTCTTCTTCTTCTTTTCTTCTTCTTCTTCTTCTTCTTCTTCTTCTTCTTCTTCTTCTTCTTCTTCTCTTTATACACCAGTTCTTGGCTCTCCCCTCCTCCCTCCTCCTCCTCCTCCTCTCCTCCTCCTCCTCCTCATTATTATTATCTTGTTGCTCTCCTCACTTCTGGTTTTCCTCCCCTTGTCTGTCTTTCCTCGACTTCTTCATCCTGTCCTTCAGCCCCATCCTTCCTTCTTGTTTTTGCAATCCCCTTTTCTCTTCTTTTTTCTTGTTCTCCCCTTGTCCTTATTTTCTTTTTTTTTTCTTTTTTTTTTGTTTTTCGTAACCACTTTTTCCTTTTTTTTTTTGTGTTAAATTTCTTCTTCTTTCTTTCTTCTTTTTCTTCTTCTTTCTTCTCCTCTTCTTCTTCTTCTGTAGACCTTTCACGCAAACTCCGTGTCATTAATCTCCTCCAAGTGGACACCATCTGCACAGACGGCTGTGTGTACTCTACATGTCAGTCTAAACGTCGTTTCCAATTTGTTTTAATTTGAAACCGCTCCACAACAACTAATGTGGCTGTCTGTGTTGGCCTCTCTCTGCATTTCTTTCTGTCTGTCCGTCTTCTGGTCTGTCTCTCTGTCAGTGAAGTCTGCCTGTCTGTCTGTCTGTCATGTCAGCCAGTCTGCCTGCCTGTCTGCCAGTCTGTCTGTTGTCGGTCGGTCTCTATCTCTTTCTGTCTGTCTGTCTGTCTGTCTCAAACTCTGTCTCTGTCTGTCTGTCTGTCTGTCCGTCTGTCAGTCATGTCAGCCAGTCTGCTTGTCTGTCTGCCAGTCTGTCTGTTATCGGTCGGTCTCTATATCTGACTGTCTGTCTGTCTATCTCAAACTCTGTCTCTGTCTGTCTGTCTGTCTGTCTGTCTGTCTGTCTCTCTCTCTCTCTCTCTCTCTCTCTCTCTCTCTCTCTCTCTCTGTGCGTGTGTGTGTGTGTGTCTGTGTGTGTGTGTGTGTGTGTGTGGTGCGCGCGTGCGTGCAAGCGTGCGTATCTGCGTGCGTGCGTGTGTGTGTGTGTGTGTGCGGTGTGTGTGTGTGTGTGTGTGTGTGTGTGTGTGTGTGTGTGTGTGTCTGACTGTCTGCCCAACAGGAATACAAGCTCTTGTCCTGTTGCCTCGCCCTTCTCTTCAGCTGAATGGGGAACAGAGGGCACTGGACGGGTGGAGGCAACAGGTGGAGGGAAAGGACATAAGGGTGTGAGTTCTCTTCAGGTGCTGGAGAGAGGGTATTGCAGACATAAAAGAGGAGGGAAGGGGAAAGGGTGGCTTGTGGGAGGCTGAGTGATCAATATCATCGATGACAGAGTGAGCCGTTTGAGAGGGGGGGCCAGCGCATCTCTCTGCTCACGTAGCAGCAACATTTACACTGCAGAGCTTCGTGCCTAATTGAGTTTGGCGGAGGAGAGGAAATTGCGTCAACCAAGAACAATTACATACACTTTCATTTCCCCTCAGTGGCATACGGGGTCTTCAGGGCCACTGGAAACTCCAGAGATAATTTGCTTTCGTCTTCCTCTTTTTTTTTTTTTTTCTTTTAGCTATGGCTAGGATAAGGAGGAGCTAGAGAGAGAGAGAGAGAGAGAGAGAGAGAGAGAGAGAGAGAGAGAGAGAGAGAGAGAGATGAATGAATGAATGAAATGAATGAGATGGAGAAATGATGAATGAATGAATGAATGAATGAATGCCATGGCTGACAATTCATTCAAAAAGGGGGGGGGGGGGGGGGGGGGGTCAAATCTATTAAATGTGAGTAACAATGTGAAAGTCGAAATCAAAATTATCAGTTCACTGGAACTATGTGAAATGTACAAACCTGTTTTCTGTGCTTGGACTTCTTGAGAAAAAGCCGTGAATCGTTGAAATGATTTATTAGGTAAATTACAAACTTTGAGAAACAGAGAGAGGGAGGGAGGGAGAGAGAGAGAGAGAGAGAGAGAGAGAGAGAGAGAGAGGGAGAGGGGGGGAGGGAAGGAGGGAGGGAAGGTGAACGAAGGGGGAGGGAAATGGATGAGGACGAGGGTGGGGGTGGGGGTGGGGGTATAGCCAGGGATATGCATATCTTTCCATCTGTTATCTTTCTCTCCATTATCGTTGTCCACATTCTTGGTCATTTCCCTATCGGTGCTGACATCTGCAGCCTCCTTCTAGATTAGCTGGGATACAGAACTGCATGCAGTAAACATTTCAGGAGCTGATTTCAATGAACAAAGCTAGAAGTTATGACTTGCATCATGTTTGGTACATATACATGGACAAGGGTTCTGTGCTTTATCGCGCAACTCTGGAAAAGTTACCTCAATCATTAACCAGCTTGGGTGCATTGCATATAGATTAGCTTATTAGCAGATGTAAGTGGCTGAAAATACATGTTCGTTTTCATCGGCAGTAA
>JADBJO010001086.1:175000-185000 GCA_016801955.1 Conus betulinus
GGCTGGTCACTCAAGTTGACATGATATTGATAAAGAAGTGTGTCCACGTACAGCCGTGACACGTCAGCTCGTTGGCTACTCAGTAAGGAACATGAATTATTATTATCATTATTATTATTATTATTATTGTTATTATTATTGTTATCATTATTGTTATTTATTATTATTATGATTATTGTCTTGTTGTTGTTGTTGTTATTTGTTATCATTATTATTATAAAAAAAATGCACCTAATTAAGTGAATGCCCCCCAGGCGTCTACATCAAACAAGAACGCATCTCAAATTACATGCAAAATGAATTAGAATGACAAGCAGTGCCCCCGTCCAAAGTAGAATACCATAGCCTCAAGCTCTCCGCATGCACTTCTACACAACCCAGCCTCGCTCTCTCATATCCCCTCTCTCCACCTATCAGCCACAGTTAAAAACAAAGACAATTGCTATTAATCGAGTGAACATAGGCATCCAAATACCTTATACCCCTGGAAACAGCATAGGCACATAAATGAATGAAGGAATAGTGTGGAAATAAATCAAACACTTTGACTTTTTACAACACAACTGTTTCCTTTCTCCAATGTTTTTGTGTCTATTGCCATTGAGTAATACGTGAGTCTACAAAAGATTAATTAGACGTTCACAAATTATTACCTTCATTTCTGAATCGCACAAAGTTATTGACTGTTTTGTTTTCGTTGGAACGGCTAGGGCAGTGACAATGTTTAAGAAAACATACAGGACTTTCCTAACGAACTGACAAACTACCCTGTTGACTTGCTACGTGATTGGGTGACTGTCTTGATGATTGACTGACGGACCAATGGAAGTGGATGAGATGGATATTCAGTGTGAGGGAGTGGTAGATGATGGTGACCGCATCCCATAGTTTAAGTTACCACATTTTTTTTTTTGTAAGCTTGGCATTGACTGCTAGTAAATCGATCTCTATGTAGTGCTCACAACGTAGACATCAGCCCTAAGTGCTGTCTGACATTTGTCTACACAGAGTATAAGAAGAAAGAAAAGAGAGACAAATATTTATATGTCTACAAGTAGTTGAATACCACTGCTAATGGATGAAAGCAGTATGTCAACACATGTTAGCAGTGAAGTCGTTAGTTGTCTCTGTCTCTCTAGACACGTGAACATTTTGGCTTAGCTTGTCTACAGGACTTGTGTCCTGTTTATTTCTTTATGAATAATCTCAGTGCTGTGCTTGCTGGCACCTGTGATTGAGTGTCTGGGCAGCAAATCAGGGCCCTATTTTACAGATGGCCTCTTCAGTGGGCGGTCGTCTGAACAGCCAGGGAAAACCGCGCTATTAACTCTCGCCCGCCCTTCCCGTCCGTGACCCCCACCAACCCACTCTTAAGCTGTCTACAATAGTTGTGACTCGAGTACCTCCCAATCCTCTTTGGGCCGTTGGTTGGAGTCATTGCTTGGTTGGAGCTGTTGCCAAGGGCTCCAGATGAAACTGCTGTAATTATTAGCGACTCGTTTGGGCACTCAAAAAAAAAAAAAAAAAAAAAAAAAAACCCAGCTTCCGTGGTGGTTTCAATCATTCAAACATTTTGTGACGATGATAAAGCAAAACAGACTTTGTGACGATAGCTGAAGACAAATACGCAACGATGGTGATCAAAGAATTAACTCTTGATGTTGGATTTTCAACCAGAGTGATTTAATCTAACTAAAACATTCTAAGAAAAATGAGCAATTTGGTTTTCTTAAGAAAAGAGATTACGATTACGTTTTGAACAAGTCTTTTTTTCCTTTTTTTTTTTTTTTTTTTTCTTTTTTTTTTTTTTGTTTTTTTTTTTTTTTTTTTAGAAGGGAATAACTCACTGAGTGAACGTGTGCATTAATTGAAGATTGAATGAATACCAACAAAAGCCAAGAAATTAAGAAAGACTAACACTTTTTATGCCATGTCTGTTTTTGTTTCTATTGGTTTATTCCCATGCAAATGAAAAAAAAATGAATAATGCGATGAAAGACTATCTAATGCTCCACAAACTACAAGCTAAATTATTGGCTCAAAGTTGAGAGGCCAACCCATTCAATAGGGCTTTCCTTAGAGACCACTCAACTACCTAATTGACTCACTGAGTGTCTGGGTGGCTGATTTGCTGACTGATTTACTAACTGACGGTCTGGTGATATCAGTTGAGACAGGTAGAGGTCAGTTACAATGACCCATCGTTACCCTCACGTGATTAGTACAGTTAATGTTGACAGCCAATAAAACTTTGTCATGGTTCAGAGCTTTGCACATCAACCTGAAATGGTGTCTGTTAATCGTCCATGCAGAGTGTTAAAGAAAGGGAAAATACCAAACTAGACTGCTTGTGTACATAACAGATGAACAGAATTGCTCAGAGAGGAAGTCATCATTTCACAGCATATTGGTATAGATCACAAGTTGTCACTATCTCTCCTGGTAGGGTACCATTCTGGCTTTGCTGATCCACAGGGCGTGTGTCATGTTCACTTCATAGGAACAGTCCAGTCTCGGAGCTGAGCTTACTGTCAGCCATGATGAATCTTTAGGCAGTGAATCAGGGCCCCTTTGTGCAGATGGCCTCTTCAGTGGCCAGACGTCTGAACAGCCAGGGTAAACCATGCTCTTTAATAGCCCCCTTCCCCATAGTTGGCCCCACTCTTAACTTGTCTGTGGTAGTTGAGACTTACATATTACTCCCTGTCCCCATCTGATCTAGGCCTGTAGGTGAAAACAGCTGTTGTACAGTTGGGGAGGTGTGTGTTGTCAAGGGAAGGCTTTAATGGTCAGCAGCTGGTTTGGGCATTAGAGCAGAGTTTTCCGGACAGCTTCAAGAATACAAATCTTCTTCTTCTTCTTCTTCTTCTTCTGTCTTTTCTTTTCTCTTTCATAACATACATTTCTCTTTTCCCACTTCTCTGTCCTTGTTTTCGCTATCCCCCCCTTTCTCTTCCTTTTTGTCGTGATCTTTTCACCGTATATTCAAATTTCTTCCTTCCTTTCATTTATCCCTTCTTTCTTTCTATCGTTCATTCTCTTTTTTTTCTTCGATACACCTTTCATGCTGACTCAGCATTGTTCGTCTCCTCTAAGTGGACACCATCTGCCCAGACAGCTCTGTGTACTCTACATGTCAGTCTACACGTTGGTTCCAATTTGTTTTACTTTTTGACTGCTACACGCTTCTAAGGCCTGAGTGTGTGTTGGTCTCTCTCTGCCTATGTCTCTGTCTGTTTGTCTTCTCCCCCCCCCCCCTCCCCCCCCCCCCCCCTCTCTCTCTCTCTCTAATAAAATGTGTCAGGGTGAACTGGTCGATTTCCTTTGTATATTAGTTAAAACGTTTGTCAAATGTTTGAAGTATCGGTTTGCGACTGTTGAAATTACCAATGACAAGGGTTAAAAAACAGGCATATTGCATGACACTAAATCAGTAAGAATTAGGTCGTCAGAAGTGGGCATTTGAAATAAGAGAGTTTTAATCTTTAAATGGATGTGGCATTGTATGGATGGCTCAGACGGTTGGCGACGAAGTCAGTTTTTTTTTTTTGGCAGAGTTTAAAGATAGGTTAATTGCGTGCCATATGCAAGATTGGCATAGTATCATGGACGAAAGTGACAAGTATGAGTTTTATCACTCATTTAAAGATTTTTTTCAAGCTGAGAACTATATCACATCAATTTCTTGTAAACGTTTCGAACGAGAAGCCTGGGGTTTAAAGGAAGAAAAAGACGGTTCATGCAGGCGGAAAGTGATTTGATGTGTCCATCCTGCTCAAAAGACATTGAAGACGAGGAACACTTCGTTTTAGATGCCCAGAGTATAACAAATTTAGAAATGATTGTTCTGCCTTTTAATCTTTTTTCACTCAAACTCAAAAGTCTTTGGTATTTTATTGTCTGAAAATGTAGACATTGTAAACTCATTTGCTAAGTTTGTGGCGGAAGCTTTTCGATTTAGAGAGAAAAACAACCTTAAAATGAAGGTTGTGTTTGTAAATCATGATGAATATGCATTAAGTGGTTTATTTGTGATGAGAATATTGTTTTGAAGAATGGTCTTTTTCTTCATTTTCTAGTTATTATTATTGTTCAAGTGTTTTTTGTGTGCACGCTTCTTTTTGTCTCGCTTTTCTGTAGTTGGCAGAGTTTGGCAACACTAAGTGGAAATTGCTCATGCACTTCATTGGCATAAGGGTTGTTTAACTATTGTCAGTAAAGCATTGTCATTGTCTCTCTCTCTCTCTCTCTCTCTCTCTCTCTCTCTCTCTCTCTCTCTCTCTCTCTCTCTCCTCTCTCTCTCTCTCTCTCCTTTATTAGATAGATCTACATTGAAAACATGAATAGGTAGACTGAGGACATACTGTCCTCCTTTCTGCTCCCCATCTCCTCCTCTTCTTTCTCCTCTTCCTCCTTCTCCTCCTTCTCCTCGTCCTTCTCCTTTGTCTCCACCTCCTCCTCTCTCTCCTCCTCTCCCCCCCCTTTCTATCTCTGTCTGTCTGTCTGTCTGTCTGTCGGTCGGTCTCTCTCTGTCTCTCTCTCTCTCTCTCTCTCTCTCTCTCTCTCTCTCTCTTTCGGTCGGTCAGTGGCCTTTGCAATTAAAGTGTTTGAGTTTGGGTCTGTGTCTCTTTCTCTTCTCTCTCTCTCTTCTCTCCTCTCTCTCTCTCTCTCTCTCTCTCTCTCTTCTCTCTCTCTCTCTTCCTTTCTGTCTGTCTGTCTGTCTGTCTGTCTGTCTGTCTCTCTGTCTCTCTCTCTCTCTCTCCCTCCCTCCCCCCCCCCTCTCTCTGTCTCCTTCTCTTTCTCTCATCCTTTATCTTTCATAAAAATTCTCTCTTGTCCTGCCATCTCGCCCTCCCCAGCTCAAGGGGAAAAAAGAAGGGGGGGTGGGAGAGCTAGAGGGGAGGGGACGGGGGAAGGGGATGGACGCTGGGTGTTAGTCCTTTCCTTCAGCTGGTGGAAAGGGGAGAGAGTAAAGATGTAG
Source organism: Conus betulinus (assembly GCA_016801955.1). Taxonomy (NCBI): domain Eukaryota; kingdom Metazoa; phylum Mollusca; class Gastropoda; order Neogastropoda; family Conidae; genus Conus; species Conus betulinus. The sequence goes on from JADBJO010001086.1 coordinate 179,982, forward strand.
ATGAGGATAAGGGGGAGGGGTTTTGTGTGAGAGAGGGTGAGCGGTCAATATCGTCGATGAGAGAGTGAGCCATTTGAGAGGTGGGCCGGCGCATCTTTCAGCTCACGTAACAGCAACATTTACACTGCAAGGCTTCGTGCCTAATTAAGTTTGGTGGAGGAGAGGAAATTGCCTCGCCCAAGAACAATTACATACAGTTTCATTTCTTCCCAATAGCATACGGGGTCTTCAGGGCCTGCAACATGTCGGCTATGGTTCAGATGGCGAGAGAAGAGAGAGAGAGAGAGAGAGAGAGAGAGAGAGAGAGAGAGAGAGAGAGAGAGAGAGAGAGAAGGAAGAGAGTGAGAGAAATAGGAGAGAGAGGAGGGGGAGAAAGGAAGAGAGTGATAGAAATAGAAGGGGAGAGAGGAGGAGAGAGAGAGAGAGAGAGAGAGAGAGAGAGAGAGAGAGAGAGAGAGAAAAGAGGGATAAGGAAGGGTGGGGTGGGGGAAGGAGACGTTTCGTGGGGAACATTTCCTTCTGTTCCCTTTCTCTCCATCATCGCTGTCCACATTCATCGACTTTTCCCTGTCACTGCTATTGTCTTAGACTCCTTCCAGATGGGGATCAACACACAACTGCGCATGGTGAACTTGCCAGGAGCTGATTGTAACACATGAGCAAGTTTTGATATGTTGTGTTGGAGATATGAAGGCATTGTAGACTTTGAAACAATACCCTCAGTTTGTAACCCGATGGTGGATAAGCCGTCTGGGAATAGCTTGGAGGCAGTTGAAAATGATTGAAAATACTATTTTTTTTTTGTTCACTGTTAGGCCGAGGAATGATGTGTCGATGTTCCAGTGACAAGCCACAGGGAAGGTTGTGGCTGGGTAGGGATTGTCTCTTGCTGTTGCTCCCTGTCCAAGACCATCCTTTAATACTCACTGGGATGTGGGGACATTGGCAGAAGCAAGATAAAAAAGTCTTTGATGAGTTTGAACCTTTTGCTCATGATGTATGGACTTTCCACATCGCTAACTCCAGCTAAACGGCACATTACAGAATTGTTGTTATTCCTTGTGTGCTTTTGAGAACAAGATGACCAAAAACTCCCTCCTTCTCTCTCTCTCTCTCTTCTCTCTCTCTCTCTCTCTCTCTCTCTCTCTCTCTCTCTCTCTCTCTCTTTCAAACACACACACACACACACACACCACACACACACACACACACGAACGCACGCACGCACGCACGCACACACACAGAGTTAGAAACACTTTTTGAGCTCAACATATTTGTGTGTGTGTGTGTGTGTGTGTGTGGTGTGTGTGTGTGTGTGTGTGTGTGTGTGTGAGAGAGAGAGAGAGAGAGAGAGAGAGAGAGAGGGAGAGAGTTGGTGTTATCTGCTGAGAACACTGGCAACAGGCGGGCCAAACCATGATCATCCACACCAACATCTCAGATACGCATTTCTTTAAGAGACACGTCATCTACATACACAGAAAAAGCCCGTCTAAACGAAAATAAAAATATACAAAAAGCATTGTCAACGTACTTTGGACTGCAGTGTCACTAAGTGATTTAATATAAAAGGATATATCAAATGACCAAGACATGAAACTAAATATGCATGGCAGCATACTTACAGACATAAAAGAGAGCAGTAAAGTACTTGGTTGTCTCTCTCTGTCAAAGGCGGGGGGGGGGGGGGGGGGTTACTTACCTCATGCACGAGACTCGTGTCGTGTTCCCTTTTGGTGACTAAACCAAGAGCTGTGCTTGATGGCAACTGTGATGAACGATTGGGTTGCCCATGAGGGCCCATTCACAAAATGGCCTCCAAAGCAGACAGACGTCTGAATAGCCAGGGAAAACCACGTTATTGACTCGCCCAGCAGTCCAGTCTGCGACCCACATCAAACCCGCTCTTAAGCTGTCTACAGTACTTGTGACTCGAGTTGCCCTGATACTCTCATGGGCTGTAGGTAAGAACAGCAGTTGAATACTCTGGGAGGAAGACTTGGCAAAGGAAGTGCCGTAACGATCAGCAGCTGGTTAGGGCAGGGAAAGAGATGGGTTCAAAGAGAAACATATTCTGAGGTGATAATTGAGCAAACCACAATATGTGGTGATTATGATAACAGAGAAAACAAAGACATGATGATGATCAAAGAATGAAATCTGGGCGATGGACTTGACTGTGATGATCTAAGGTCCTGTAGGAAATGAGTTCCTGATGATAAAAACACCTGGGAACAGTGATAAAAAAGAGACGTAATGATGATGATGATCAAAGAAGTCTTGATTGTGGTGATAATAAAAGATGATGATGATAATGAAGAGCAAATCAAAACTATGGAAATGTTTTATTTCCTTTCCATTTTCGTATCTGTTACTTTATTTGGACTGAATTTACATTTTGATGGCATCCGGGCTTTTCATAAGCACGACAACATGTTAATCTTATATTTGATATGGAGACAACTGGTAATAACGATCAAAGAAAACATGATGAAAGCGCGATGATATGAAAACGAAAGTGTGTGTGTGTGGTGTGTGTGTGTGTGTGTGTGTGTGTGTGGTGTGTGTGTGTAAATGTGTGCAAAGTGAATCTCTCTCTCTCTCTCTCTTAATCTCTCCTTCTCCCTTCTCTTCTCTCTGTCTTCTTCCCTCCCTCCTACTCTCCCCTTCTTTGTCTCTATCTCCCCACTCTTTTTCTTTCCCTCTCCTCCCTCTCTCTCTCTCTCTCTCTCTCTCTCTCTCCTCTCTCTCTCTCTCTCCTCTCTCTCTCTCTCCTCTCTCTCTCCTCTCTCTCTCTCTCTCTCTCTCTCTCTCGCTCTCCTCTCCTCTCTCTCTCTCTCTCTCTCTCTCTCTCGCTCCCCGCTATCTCTTTCTCGTTATGATTGGTCTATAATCCTACCATACCACCCCGCCTTGTGCCACATCTATGCATGGTAAAATCACTTCAACAAGGATGTTCTTCCACCCAGCCACCCACTTACCACCACCCGCCTTGTGCCACATCCATGCATGGTGACCCACTGCAACAAGGATGGCCTTCCACCCGTCCACCCAGTCACCTGCATCACGCTGGCTTTCTTTCCTTGCAGCTGTTCCAAGCCTTCTCTCTCTCTCTCTCTCTCTCTCTCTCATCTCTCTCTCTGTGGTGTCTCTGTTGTGTGTGTGTGTGTGTGTGTGTGTGTGGTGTTGTGTGTGTGTGTGTGTGGTGTGTGTGTTGTGTGTGGGTGTGTGTGTGTTTGTGTGTGTGTGTGTGTGCCGTTGTGTGTGTGTGTGTGTTGGTGTGTGTGTGTGTTTCCCCAAGGTGAAGAGATAATGACACAAAAAAGCATCAGCCGTTGACCAGTGGTCAGGGGAGGAGAGTGTGGAGTGCGTGAGGGACATCGAACAGACTCCGGGGAGCAGTGACATTGGAGGCTTGAGTGCGAGGTGAGGGAGATGGAAAGGGGGAGGAGGGTAGGGGGTGTCAGTGCTTTTTTTAATTTCTAAATTGTCTTCCAGTGCTTTTTTTCTAATTTCTAAATTTTCTTCCTGTGTTTTTCTTTCTTCTCTGCCCTTTGGGTCTAGAATCATCTTTGTTTTTTTTTTTTCTGTTGTTACAGTTTGCAGCACTTTAAAACTGTTCCAGGCGACTAGGTAATGAGATTTTGAACTGTGGGACAGGCATCAACTATTCATTGTAATGTAATTAATCTGCCGAGCGTTATTATCAATTCTTATAGAGTGACCTGTTTTTTTGATTGCTTGGGGATATTGATTTTGTTAAAACCACATTCATCTCATTTTCCTTTCTCTCTCTCTTTCTTCCTTCCTTTCTTTCTTTCTTTCCTTTTCTTTCTTTTCTTTCTTTCTTTCTTTCTTTCTTTCTTCCTTCTTTCTTTTCCTTTCTTTCTTTCCTTCTTCTTTCTTTTTCTTTCTTTCTTTCTTTCTTCTTTCTTACCGTCTTCCTTTCTGTAGATCATGAACGCACACTCAGTATCGTTCATTTTTCTCCAGGTGGACACCATCTGCACAGACGGCTCTGTGTACTCTACATGTCAGACTACACGTTGGTTCCAATTTGTTTTCGTTTAAAACTGCTACACTCTTCTAATTTCTCTGTCTGTGTGGGGGCCTCTCTCTGCATCTTGGTCCCAGTCTGTCCTCTGCCTGGCCTCTCTCCTACTCCTGTTTCTATCCTCTCGCTCGTATCCTTCATCTCTCTCGTCTCCTATCTTCTCTCTCTCTCTCTCTGACGTCTTGCTACGATCAATGTGAGAACAGAAAAGGTCTCTCCGCAGGATACTCTGGCCTTTTCCTCGTCCTTCAGACCTCTCATCTTCTCTTCTCGTCTCTCTCCTCAGGTCGATCGTCTTCTCTCTATCTCTCTTCATATCTCTCCTCCTCTCTCTCCTCGTCTCTACTCTCGTCTGACGTCTGCCTAAGATCCATGTTGAGAACATGAATAAGGTCAGGTATATCTCTTGTGCCTTTTCCCTCCGATTTTTTTTTTTCTTCAACTCTCTCTGTCTCTCTGTCTCTCTGTGTCTGGCTCTGTCCTTCTCTCTCTCTCTCTCTCTCTCTCTTCTCTCTCTCTCTCTCTTTCACTGACGTCTGTGACCCTTCATCTCTCCCTCTCTCCCCTCCGGATATCTCTTGTGCTCCTTCCTCTCGCTCTCTCTGTCCTCTCTGTCTCTCTGTCTCCTTCTCTGTCCTTCATCTTCTCTCTCCTCTCTCTTCTCTCTCGCCTCCGTCTCTCTCTCTTCTGACGTCTGTGCAAGATCCATGTTGAGAACATGAATAAGGTCAGGTCATCTCTTGTGCCTTTTTCCTCGTGTCCTTCAGCTCTCTCTTCTCTCTGTCCCTCTCTCTCTCTCTCGCCTCTCCTCTCCTCTCTCTCTCTCTCTCCTCTTCCTTCTCTCCGCTCTCTCTCTCTCCAAAAGAGTACCTCTTGTCTCTCCAAAGAGTACTCTTGTCTGTTGCCACATCCTCGCTTCAGCTAATGGGAAAAAAAAGAGGGGGATGGGAGAGGTGGAGGTGATG
>JADBJO010001086.1:195000-205000 GCA_016801955.1 Conus betulinus
GAAATCGAAGTGTACAAACAAATTAGGTATTTTCGATGAAACATGTTTGGATACTTATGGCTTTTCTTTTGTTTGGTAAAATGGTGGAGTGAGTTACGGAAAAAACTGTTTTCACGTGAACTTAAACAACGCATGATTGACTGTTATACACAAAATTAAGATAGTAAAATACTTAACAGTGACAGATTGTCAGCATATTGGTCCTTGAAATCCTTATGGCAGTCTGAGAAATATTTAACTGCTACTACATTTTCCTGAATTTTGCAAAGTGTTCGTGCGATTTCGACTTGGTATAAGTGATTTGAATGTCCATCAAAGACATACACTAAACGAAAACAAAAAAAAAAAAAAAAAAAAAAAAACACACCCCCCCCCCCCCCAAAAAAAAAAAAACAAAAAAAAAAAAAAAACCTGTCCATTCTGTAATCAAATCGAGCACAAAATACATGTTTTGATTGTTTGTCCATCCTATCAAGATTAAAGAGATAAATAATCTGTCCTCATACTCGAAATGTTCAACAAGCGTCATTGCTTCTGTTACTGCAAAAATAAAAAGAGAATTGTAACTCGCTCTGTAGCTATGTTCATTTTTAAAGCACTAAAACGTAGAGAGGAACTGTTATCAGTTAACACACAAATGCCAGAGTAATTTCAGAAGAACATTTTGTTATCCAAATAAATTCTTTCATAATTTTTAGTATAAGCTTCGAGCGCGTGTGTCTTTTATTTTTGTTCTTGACCTCATTGCAGACAGATCGGTGGCCTTTGGAAGTAAACTATTTGAGTTGAGTTGAGTTGTACGTCTGTGTCTCTTTCCATGTCACAGTCCATCGCCATTCTCCACACACACACACACGCACACACACACACACACACACACACACACACACACACACACACACACACACACACACACAACGCACACTTGTACGCACATAAACATATGCTTACTCTGACTCACAGACAGACACACACATTCACCCCCCCTCCCCCCCGACACACACACACACACACACACACACACACACACACACACACACACACACACTGAGGACATCCCCGATGTCTTATAATCTATGCACATATTTTTGTCGTTCTACTGTAGAAGTGGTTTGCATCGGTTTTTCTCTGCTGCCGTTTCTCCCTTCCTTCTTTCTTTTCTTTTTTTTTTTTTTTTTTGAAATTACAGTACAAATGATTTATTTCTTATTCAGCTATTATCTCTCTCTCTCTCTCTCTCTCTCTCTCTCTCTCTCTCTCTCTCTCTCTCTCTCTCTCTTCTCTTCTTCTCTTCTCTCCTCTTCTCTTCTGTTCTCTTCTTTGTGTGTGTGTGTGTGTGTGTGTGTGTGTGTGTGTGTGTGTGTGTGTGTGTGTGTGTGTGTGTGTGCACGCGCACTTTTGACTCTGCCTACCTGCCTGCCTGTCTGTCTGTCTGTCCTCCCTCCCTCCCCCCCCTCTCTCTCTCTCTGTCTGTCTGTCTGTCTGTCTGTCTGGTTAATGTTTAATATTTTTTTCCAGAGTTTACAAAATATCAACTTTAAGTTCTTTATTCGTAAATTTGTTTAAGATTTACTCAGTATGATAGAGTTGGATGGAACTGTTACCTTTGACCATCTAAAATCTCTCTCTCTCTCTCTCTCTCTCTCTCTCTCTCTCTCTCTCTCTCTCTCTCTCTCTCTCTGTGCCTCTCTGTGCCAAAATCTTGGTATTTATTAACAGGGTATATTCAGTTCCTGCCAACATATACTTTGTACATATTAACTAGGACACTGACAACACGTGCACCCCGTGTTGCTGACCCAGTTCCCAGCAGGTTGGGGCTTTGCTGTCATGATCACGGGACCACAGGGAAGTGAGCTGTGACAACTCCGCCTGACAGCTGTCCTCGCCCTGGCTACTAGCACGCGAGGGGTCACAGATGGAAAGTTCACGTGCTGAAATAGAGCTAATGGAATGGAACAAAGAAACAAGTTATGACCGAAAACTTGGTTTGAAAAATACAGGCACCTTAGGGAAGGAGACACACTGTTCATGCCATTTCTTCAGGTGATGAAGGATGGCAGAGTGTTCATGGCAGGTAGTGGTAAATTCATTCCACACATTGCCATAGATTCTTCTTCAGGTGATGAAGGATGGCAGAGAGTTCATTCATTGCAGGTAGTGGTAAATTCATTCCACACATTGCCATAGATTCTTCTTCAGGTGATGAAGGATGGCAGAGTGTTTATGGCACGTATTGGTGAATTCATTCCACACATTGCCATAGATTCTTCTTCAGGTGATGAAGGATGGCAGAGAGTGTTTATGGCACGTACTGGTGAATTCATTCCCACACATTTGATGGCCACAATGCAGTTCACGGATACTCTTTTTTCCGGGAGAAGGAGGGGAAAGGAAACAGAGAGGAGGGAGTTGGAGGAAAGTGGTATGGTGTATGGGATGGATAAAAAGAGATCTGAATGGGACTCGTTGAGGTGGAAGAAAAGAGGGAGGGGGTAGAAGGGTAGATGAGGGATGGGCAGATGGAGAGGGGGGGGGAGGGGCAGAGTCACGCTCTGATGTTACGACCTTGTGACTGCTAGTGCTTTGGTGGGAAGTATATGACTTTTCTGAAATTGGGGGTAAAGACATAGCTATTGGGCCAAGGAGCTGCGAGCTACTCTGATGTGCGAAACATCATTATGTCCTCATATGAGAAGATTTTAAAACTGTGTGTCTTTCATGACAGAATGTTCCTTGAAACGTTCATTTAGCGCCGTGTGTCTCTCAGCAACATACATCGCAAGGCAAAGACCGCAGGACAGGATGAAGACCGCATTTACACAGTGAAGCATGTGAAGGTGGATCTCTTTTTACACTTTGTTACCTATGTAGCTGGTGCATCTGGGTCGTTGCATTCAGAATAACCTGTTGAGATCCTAGGTAATATAGAACGGATGGCAAATCGTACCAGGAGATCTCCCGGATTTGACCTCTTTTGAATGCCGCTTTCTGACGTCTTCTTTAGTTCTATGTCTCCTTGTAGAATATTACAGTCTCAACGTAAAAACACCACAAGCATGCATGGTGTGTGGGTGTTAGAGCTGTTCAAAAGGAAAGCTTGCGGTGCAGTATTGACTGTTACCTACCTGACATCATTTTTGTAAGGAATAGGCTAAAGAACTGTGTGCATAAACAATTTTTATGCGGTAAGTGTCGGTAGATCTGTTGGCATTTTCGACAATTGGAATCTCGCATCCGAGTCGGTCAACGGATTCTCAGGAGCAGTGCACAGAGGCTACGAATCGCTAGAAGAAGCCAAAGAGGCTATGAGGCAAGCAGGACATTTGAACCCCCAAATTATATTGGAAAAGAAAAGCAAGGACTCAAAATGTGTGTTGATAAATTATGAGGATTTTGATAACGAAACAGAAGATGATCAAACAAAAAAAGAAATAACTGAAAAAGAACAGCGTTCTAAAACTACACAAGACAATGAAAAACACGCATGTTTCTGTGAAGTAAACAAAAAAGAAAGAATTCTAAAGTGTACCGATTGCCACCGAAGAGTTCACTGGTCCTGCTCAAAACTCCCTCTCTACCAGATTTGCATTTTTTACAAAACGCAAAGAAAATTTTCATGCCAACTGTGCGCAGAACCATATGTTGACGACAAAATGATGGAAGATTTCATGGCCATACACGAAATGACGTCACATGACACTATAAAAGAACAAGATGACACTGCAGTACACAGTGACTATTTACAGAAAAAAGTCTTCGCATTTCAGCAAGACATAAACACTAAAATTGATAACTTGGAGGAAGCAATCACCTTGATGAAACTACAGATACAAGAAAACAGGACATGATATGTATAGAAATTGGGGAAAATGGCATCAAAAAGGACAGACTTAGCAGGAAAAGCGTCATTTGTGTCACCTTCCCCATCACCGAAAGAAGACGTAGAAACTCCTGTGTCAACTTCCATGTTGACCCAGAAATCAACAGATACGCCTCAGTCAGTTCATTTGCACAAAAAAGACCTCCCAAAATACCAGAAAAACAAAAAAAAATGCCACATTTCAGCATCCACAAAGCAGTGCCTCTCTCAAAACGACACCAAATCCTAGACCTACCTTAGAATCAACTGTGCTGCAAAACGAAACTGATCTGAAAGAAAAGAGAAACCTGCCCGTACCTTATCTTTTGATACAGACATTGACGAAAACACAGACACAAGCACAGTGACACAGACATGGATTATGATGAACTGCCCAGTCTGCTCATTTTACATGATTCTGTGTTAAAAGGGGTTGAGGCTGAACGGCTTGGAAATTCTTATGGCTTGAAGGTAACCATGAAAAAAAACGACCAAAAATCACAGACTGTGCTGCAGAGATAGAAACTTTACACGGCAAACAGCCAGATGCTGTTCTTCTTCACGCTGGAATTAATGAATTGAAAACATTATCACCAAAGGAAGTGAGTGAAAAGATCATTACCTGTGTGAAGACATGTCAATCCACGTTCAGTAAAGAGACCAAACTAATTGTAAGCCATATTGCACCAACAGATGAGGAAGAACTGAACGCAAGGGGAAAATCGTCAACGCTACTGTGTTTGCCGCTCTCTACCAGGAGAAAAGTGTATCTTTCATCGAACACAACAATCTACAAAAATCTCCATACCATCTAGCAGACATCATTCATCCCTCAAAAAAGGGTGCCAGTGTTCTGGCAACAAATATCGGGAGGCACGTGCACAGTCTTTTTTGGAAGAAACAAAGACCCCGACCATACAAACGCTTCCCTAGAGAGACAGAAACTCTCCACAAAAAACGAGCACAACAGGCAACGGAAGAAACGAAAAGGGGGACAAGACGTCAAAATGACTTCTCCTGGAGACAAAACCCTAACAGAAATAACACCAGAAATTTCCAACACCAGGACAGAAGTCGGCAACAGTTCTTCATACAAAGACCGGACAAATCCTACACGTCACGTCGACAAGCGGAACCCAATCAGCGCTTCCAGCCAGATGCAGACAAGCAGGGACGTTACAACGACTACAACAGACCTTACAACAACCGATACACGGCGAGACGATACAACGAACGGGACAAGTACACGGATCTCCAGGCAGACCACAGCAACTACTACCACACCTGGACTGACCGGAATGACTATCAAAACAAGCACTTAAACAAACAACGTGACCACTACAAGGACTTCCGAGCAAACCGCAACAGCTACCAGTACGACTGGAACGAGTACAAAAACAACCGTTATTGGGACTATGGATTCTGGTAACCAGAGCAACTGAGAACTAAAACTTCATGAGACAAACTTTCATCAAAAAAAAAAAAAAAAAAGAAGTGCGAATACTGTATTTGACATTGATATGACAGTGTCAGTCTGCATACATAGCACCACAGCAGATGCGCTTCTTTGAATTAAGTGTTTAGAAATTTTCACGTTATTCCTTTTCACTTGAGTTTTAAATCACAGTATGAAATTGTGTTTGGGTAATATAATTTAATAACATTGGTTGTCAATATTAACACATATGGTACAGAAAAAAGTTAAGATAATCTCGTGGAACATTAAAGGATTTAGGGAGACAATCGATGGTAGTATGATTAACAAACTCTTTGAAGAAGAAATACACAGAATATGTTCTGATTATGACATAGTAATATTACAAGAAACTCATCTTGGACGAGAAGATATTAACGATATCTTTATACCAGGCTTTGCCCCTGGTGTTCATTACTGCAGGAAAAAAAAAAACGGAACAAGGCTCCCAGTGCATCAGGGGGAATATCAGTTTTTTATCAAGAAGGAACTACGGACTCTAATCAAGTTTCACCCAACGAGTAATTCTGACATTGTTTGGTTAATTCTTTCTTCCACAAATGACGAACTTGATACTTTCATTGGTTGTATATATATACCACCTGAATCGTCGTCTTATGGACGTGATAATACGGTGCGCATTTGGGAAGAGTTGGAAAGACAAACAGAACATTTCTCTACCAAAGGGAATGTTATACTGTGTGGGGATTTTAATGCAAGAACTGGACAATTAATAGATTATATTGACACAGATGGTGAAAACAGCTTGTATGCATGTCCTAATGACATCCTTATAATGTTATTCACAAACGATGCTCTCGAGACAGCGTTATACAAAAAAATGGACGAAAATTAGTAGATATTTGTTTGGAAAATAATATGTATATTCTTAATGGTCGCTCACTTGGCGATCTTAAAGGAAATTTTACTTGTTTTTAACACAAAAGGAAATAGCGTGGTAGATTATTTCATCGTATCACATGACCTAATGAAAGATGTAATTGCATGCAAAGTTGATAAACTCACTGTATATTCTGATCATTGCCCTATAGAACTGTCAATTTTACTTCCTACTGTTGGCAATGATAGACCTAATATGAAAACAAATGCGCATGCTGGCAGTGCTCCCTTACGTAAGAACACGTCAAACAGAAATGACACAAAAGTTAAAACCATGACGTCATTTATTTGGGATGACGAATCTGCAGTAAAGCTGAACATTGCTTTTAAATAACCCTATCGTCAAGAGTCGTATAGATGAAATAGAGAAACGCATGGAGAAGACACAAGATCATGATACGGAGACCTCGGTCTTCATTGACAACATGGTTAATGATCTGACCCAAACAATAAAAGACGCAGCATCCCTATCACTCAAACAAAGACAAATGCGCAAAAGAAAGAGAAAAAATCCCAAACACAAAAAATGGTTTGATGAAAAAATGTTTTCTTCTAAGGAAAGAAGTAAGATCACTTTTAAATGCACTGAACAGACACCCTTTCAATCGATACCTACAGGCAAAGTACTTTTCAACTGTGAAGGCATACAAAAGTATTTTAAGAAAGCAAAAAATATATACAGAGACAACTTGTTAGAGAACTAAATGAAGCCTTTGAAAAGGATCCAAATCAAGTATGGAGAACACTAAACGAATTAACGAACATGCAAAAGACGAATCAAAAAAAAGGAAGGGAATTCATGAAGACAAATGGATATCTCACTTAGAAAAATTAATTAGCAGGAATATTGAAATAACAGAACAGAGAAAAAAAACTGATTGAGCAAAAATTATCTGAAGCAAAAAATGTTATATAATCCAAACGTTGATGAACCAATTAGTATATCAGAAATCCATAAGACATTTCGAAATTTAAAAAATAAAAAAGCCACGGGAAAGGACGGAATCTCGAATGAAATAATCAAAGCCAGTTTGCCTAACATAATTATACCTCTTAAGAATATATTTAACTGGGTACTAAGATATGGCCAGTATCCCACTCTGTGGAAACATGGCATTTGTGGTGCCCATTTACAAAAGCGGCGATCCTACAAATCCTAACAATTATCGTGAATTACTTTAAATTGCTGCCTGAGTAATGCTTTCTGTCAAATATTAAACAATAGGATAACAAATTACATAGAAAGCAGAGATTTATTTATAAAAGAACAGGCAGGATTTCGAAAATCCTACAGAACAACAGACCAGATATTCATTTTTAAAAAGATCATTGACAGTGAAATAAGAAAAAAGAATGGCAGACTATACTGTTGTTTTGTAGACTTTAGAAAGGCATTTGATAGCATATGGCATGACGCTTTACTTCTGAAACTATACAATATAGGTATCAATGGCTATTGTTATCGGGTTATAAAAGATATGTATACAAACGCGATGGTTTGTGGAAAGTCAAATAATGGATTTACAAGATCAGTCCCGGTCAAACAAGGACTTCTTCAAGGCAGTTCGCTTAGTCCAACGCTGTTTAATATCTTTATAAATGATATTTCAAACTATATTGATAACAATGATTCTCCTGTTATAAACAAGTTGAAAGAAACACGAATATCGTGTTTATTATATGCTGACGACATAGTTATGTTGTGTCAAACACAAAATTGGGATTACAAACAAAACTTAATCAACTTCATAATTATTGTACAGAATGGGGCATGAAACTAAGTAAAGATAAAACAAAAGTTGTCATATTCACTAAAACTGACTCAAATTTTTCACCGCCGCATTTACATGTGGAGATGATCCTCTGGAGACAGTAAATGAATACAAGTATTTAGGAATAATTCTTCATAAAAGTGGAGAATTACATAAAGCACAAGATCATCTAGCAAAACAAGGTAACAAAGCTGTACATTCCCTACTACGTAAAGTAAAGGGAGAACATGTCAATGTATCATCAACAGCAAAACTCTTTGATGCTTTGATTTCACCAGTTATGCTTTATGGCGCAGAAGTTTGGTTTCCATTTACAGAAAAGATAGCACATGTTGAAAAGCAGTCTGCAATGTTCGACATTTATCACAAATACCTATTATCCAATAATCCGATCGAGAACGTACATGTAAAATTTTGCAGACATATATTAGGCGTACACAGAAAAGCAATGAAATTGCCAGTACTAGCTGAACTTGGAAGATTTCCTTTGTGTCAAGAAATAATGAGTCAAGTAGTCATGTTTTGGATCCATATAATGGAATCAAAGAAAGACTCATATCTAAGAGAAGCGTACGAAGATCTTGACCCATCATCTTCATGGAAATCTTTTGTAAGATGATCTTAAGTAATATTGGAATGACACATGTATGGAATAACCAAAGTACACTTAACCCTCAAAGATTGCGTTATGCAATAGAGAGAAAGTTACAAAGTGAATACATACACTTTTGGGAAAAAGAAAAAGAAAGAGCACCAAGGTTAAAATTTTATAATGACATCAGTAATAAATATAGGCTTGAACCGTACCTCATCAAATGCACAAATAAACATTACAGGAAAGAACTTTGTAGATTAAGAATTAGCGCACATGACCTCGCAATAGAAAGAGGAAGATATTCCCATATTAAGCGTGAAGACAGGAAATGTACAACTTGCAATATAATAGAAGACGAGGTACATTTCTTAGACTCTTGTAAACGTTACGATAAAATTAGGAATACGTTTAAAAAACGTATCATAAACAAAATGGATATATACGATGCTACCTCATTGAAAATAAGTACTTTGATGTCTAATGATGACCTTCAGGTTGAAATTGCGAAATATGTATATGACTGCTTTACATAATGACTTTGTATGTAAAAGAACAAATTATTATTTCCTTGGACGATGAGTTGTTTGATCATCGCCTTCTTGTGTCCATAAATCCTTTAATGGTGTTTAGTGACAATAAACATTTTTTCTCTCTCCCCATGCACTACAAAGAGCGACATCCATAAACTCCCAGTCTTTCCGATGAGCTGCTTCGCAAACCTTACCCCTCTTCTCTCTCCATTTCTCCCCATGACAGAACAGGAGCAGAATTATTTTGCGGTTTACTTTCCTTTTTAAGGCAACCTGCTAATATCCTTTCCACGAAACCATTCAGCTTGTGTCCACCATTTCCGCCTGTGACAGTTGACGCATGAGCCTGCATTCAAATATAAGGTTCCGACTATCCCGTGTTGTTTATTGAAAGAATTTTTATTTCATATTGATTTCTTCATTTTTTACTCCTTTTCCCCCCTTTTTATACATTCTTCTCTTCTCCTCCTATCCTTCACATGAATAGACCATCCCGTTTTAATTTTCTTTTCTTCTCCTTCTTCTTCTTCTTCATTGGTTTTTAGATCAGGAGTTTCGTGGCCACGTTGTGAACATAATCTGTCTTGCTCACGTTGACAGGAAACGGACGTCACGTTCTCATTTCTTTCCTGACCCAGTTTATGGCAGCGCTCAGGCTCCAGTGTTGACATAACGAAGCAGAGAAACGGAAAAGGTGGCACAACAGAGTGATGCCTATTCCCCGTATCAGAGCATGGAAACAGGATCACAGTTTCGTAATCGGCACAGTTATTAGGACGAAAGGAAAAGCACTCATAGTTCTGGCTTATAGGCTGTCATGAAAGAAAAGACACTTTCAAACAGTGGATAGTGCAGATTAGGACATTG
>JADBJO010001086.1:207500-215000 GCA_016801955.1 Conus betulinus
TTGGAAAAACGATCGAAGAAGTTTTTCGTTTTTTCTCCTCTTCCGTGTTGTCTCAGTGCCATTGCGTCCGATCCGTTCATACGGATCCCAGGAGGCAGCCTGGCTGAGCGTCCATCTCCACCATGTCATCAAACGACAGTCGCCAGGAATTTGTCAATACCAACAACATGGCTATGGAGTCACCACAGATACTGACCGTGGAGAGAAAATGGAGACTGAGATGACCACAAAAGCAGAGCAGGAGCCAGAGAATTTGCAGACATGTGGTAATGCAGGCAATGAAGCTTCGCGAATTTTTTTTTTCTTTTACTTTTTCTTTTTTTTTTGGGGGGTCCGATCGGACCATGCAAAACCCACCGCAAAGATAAAGTTCGTTCATTTTGGGTGAATTGATTCAGTCGTTTATCATTTGTATGCCTTTTTTTATTTATTTATTTATTTATTCATTTGTTTATTTATCTAATAAGCTATTATTAATATGCCTTATATATTATTGTATGCCTTTCTTTCTTTCTTTCTTTTCTTTAGTTTTTCTTTTTTTTATTTATTTACGTATGTATGCATGTATATATGCATATGTGTGTAGTATGGATGTATGTATGTATTGTATACATGCATTTTGTTTTAATTCTTGATTCATCTTTCTTTAATTTTGTTCTGGTTCTTTAATTTTATTAAGTTCATGAATTAATAAAGCTTCGACACCCCTCTCTCTCCCCCTCCCTCTCATCCCAGCTCCTCCCCTCTTTCTCTTTTCAAGCTTCCACTGTCTCCGTACCCCCCCCCCCCTGCCCCATCCTTTCTCTCCAGCCCCCCCCCCCCCCCCCCCCCCCCCCCCCCCCCACCTCCGTGCCATGGCGTTTAATACGTTTTTCAGACTTTTTTCTCATGGAGAGTATCTTTTTAGACCGTATTTACACAGAGACGAAACTTAATGATGCAAGTCCGTTTATCATACTTTTCCTCTAATTCTCTTCTCTCCCTCTTTATACCCCACCCCCCCCCCCCCCCCCCCCCCCCCCGCCCAACCGACCCTCTCACGACAGTATTTAAAGGGGAAACACCTCTCCTCCTCTCTCTCTCTCTTTCCCCTCCCTCCCCCCATCCCCGTCCCTCCCCCTCTCTTCTACCTCATTTTCTCCGCCCCCCCCCCCCCGCTTTCCCCCCCCCCCCCCTCTCCCCCTATGGATGCTCATATGGCGGGACGGTAGATCTGAACTCCTTCGATTCCATGTCGTCTCTCTTGTTGTCTCTCATTCTTCACCACTGTTACCACTCAATCCCTATACCACCTCTCTCACCACTCAATCCCTACACCACCTCTGTCACCACTCATTCCCTACACCACATCTCTCACCACTCAATCCCTACACCACCTCTCTCACCACTCAACCCTACACCACCTCTCTCACCACTCAATCCTTACACCACCTTTTTCTCATCGCTCAATCCCTACACCACCTCTAACACCACTCAATCCCTACACCACCTCTCTCACCGCTCAATCCCAACACCACCTCTATCATCACTCAATCCCTACACCACCTCTCTCATCGCTCAATCCCTACACCACCTCTCTCACCACTCAATCCCTACACCACCTCTCTCACCTCTCAATCCCCACACCACCTCTATCATCACTCAATCCCTACACCACCTCTCTCATCGCTCAATCCCTACAACACCTCTAACACCACTCAATCCCTACACCACCTCTCTCACAACCCAATCCCTATCCCACCTCTCTCACCACTCAATCCCTACACCACCTCTCTCACCACTCAATCCCAACACCACCTCTATCATCACTCAATCCCTACACCACCTCTCTCATCGCTCAATCCCTACAACACCTCTAACACCACTCAATCCCTACACCACCTCTCTCACAACTCAATCCCTACACCACCTCTCTCACCACTCAATCCCAACACCACCTCTATCATCACTCATCCCATACACCACCTCTATCATCGCTCAATCCCTACACCACCTCTAACACCACTCAATCCCTACACCACCTCTCTCACCACTCAACCCCTACACCACCTCTAACACCACTCAATCCCTACACCACCTCTCTCACCACTCAATCCCTACACCACCTCTCTCACCACTCAATCCCTACACCACCTCTAACACCATTCGATCCCTACACTCCCTTGCTCCCCCTGTTACGACTCCCGTATATTCACTTCTTCATGTCTCGCGTGGTCCGCAAATGTTGAGTAAAGGGTCTGGGCGCTGCGGTGCTCTGATTGTTGATGGTGGTAGGCATTTAAGGAAAGTGGACAGCCCATTGTCCTTGTACGTCCGTCCCTTTTTTACCTCCTCCCAAGGGCCTCTCTTCTCTCCTTTGCACCTGCGGCTTCTCCTGTGTGCCAAGCAACCAGAGTCTAGAGGTGAGAGAGGAAGCAGAAAATCTATGGCTCGGGGTTTTCCTTTCTTTTTTGAAATTGATGACCAGTGATGCCAAAGATGATGATGATGATGAAATGAAGCTCCGCTCAGCTGTGGCTCTACATGGCAGGAAAGGGGTGAAGGCGGAGGGCGGGGGGGGGGGGGGGGTGCTTTTCACCACAGGAGGGTGGATGGAAAAGATGCCAAACTTGACGTTTAAACACCGAGAGAAGTACAGTTTTATCTCGGTGAGATCTCTTCACTTGCTTAACAAAAGTTTCATGTTGTCCTGGCAACCAGAGCGATCACCTCCTGTACTGCCTCCATCGCTCTTGGTTTCTCAAGCAGATACTGAGAGAGAGAGAGAGAGAGAGAGAGAGAGAGAGAGAGAGAGAGAGGAGAGAGAGAGAGAGAGAGGCGAGAAAGGGAGGGGAGAGAGACAGAGGAGAGAGGAGAGAGAGAGAGAGAGAGGAGAGGGGGACACACACACACACACACACACACACACACACACACACACACACACACACACACACACACACACACACACGCACACACATTAACAGAGAGAGAGGGGGACCAAAAGGAGAGGGAGGAGAAACAATCAGGTTTCCAAATGCCGGTATCTGACCAGGAGTTATATGTTAGTGAGTCTTCTCCCCATTGGAGATTGTCTCCCCCTTGGAGACTATAAGCTTGCTGAAGGCTCATTTTGAGAAGCATTTATTATTCCCCATTCTCCCTCTCAAGCACATACTGCTAGTTAGGCAGAAGTAACTACCACTGCAGATATGAATGCTTATCTCCCCCTATTTCTTCACTCTGAGACATAAGAGCAAGCTTTTTTATAATTGAATGAATATATATATATATATATATATATATATATATATATATATATATATATATATATATATATATATATATATATGTGTGTGTGTGTGTGTGTGTGTGTGTGTGTGTGTGTGTGTGTGTTGTAAGGGTTTTCATATTTATCATGTGTATTTTCCCATTTTCTTCATCAACTTTTTATTTAAATTTCAAATCTTTGCCAGGACATTACTATAATGATGGAAGAGTTGTTAACCTGCACTTGTTTTCCCACACTACCTAACTGTTCAGCATTATATATATGTATGTGTCCGTGTGTGCGTATGTGTACGCGTGCGTGTGTGCGCGTGCGTGCGTGTGTGCATGTGCATGCGTCCATGTGAGCGAGCGCGCGTGTTTGTGTGTGCTAAAATTTAAAAAACAAAACAAAAAACTTTAAGTTTCTAACTAGAGGAGCCCATGCTTATTCCTTTCCCATGGACTCGTTTTCATTATTCCTTCTGCACAGACTGTCGTTCACCAAAACCACGAACATCAGCAAAATGAACTCTCAGACAGACGCATAGACCTGTAGACCAGACAGAATGCTGTTTCCCAGAGCTTGAGGGAACCCATTCTGCCTGGACAGACATTAGTATCTCGTCTCTGGCCAGACTGCAAAATGACATGCTGCCGGGGAGCAGAGTACGGAGCAGGCAGGTGTGGGTGTGGGCGGCAGGAGAAGAGAGAGCAAAAAAAAAAAAAGGGGAGAGCGGGTACAAAGTTTCAAACATCTCCCTCGACAAACACAGGCAAAAAATCGAATGCATTGGAAGGGAGGGTATATGTGTGGATGAGTGGATAGGTGGGTGTGAGAGGTTGAACCGAAAATAGAGGGAACAGAAGGATTGATGGGAGGAAAAAAAGCAAGAGAGAAGGGATTGGGGGGAGGGGGGGGGGGGGGGGGGGGGGAGTGGGGAGGCGAAAATCAAGTGGTATGCTTTATCTATTAATAACAACTTAAGACATCTTCAAAGCTTTCTAGTCACACACACACACACACACACACACTCTCTCTCTCTCTCTCTCTCTCTCTCTCTCTCTCTCTCTCTCTCTCACACACACACACACACACACACACACACACACACACACACACACACACACACACACTCACGGGTGCACACACACACAACACACACACACACACACACACACACACACACACACACACACATCAAACACAACAAACACAGCAAGACAGTCATGAAAGATGTGAGGAAATGAGGGAGGGCGGAGAAGGAGGTAGGTAGGAGAGGCCATGGAGGGGGGGGGGGGGGGGGCTACAGGTCTCTGAATGTGCCCCCCACCCCCCATTCCATGTCACACGATGACCCCTTTCAGCTCACTGGAGACGTTTTCAGTTTGTACTCTTACTTTTTTTTTTTTTTTTGCTTCAATTACGTTTCTCCCCGCATCCAGTTCCCTCTCTCTCCTTCCCATCTCTGTAATTCTTCACATTGATCATCATGTTGTAGATGTCATTTGGGTGTTGTTCATGTTAGCCAGCTGCGGACATCACGTGCGAATCTCTTTCCTGTCCCACTTCATGTTTAATTTCAGGCTCCAGTGTCGGTGCGACGGAGCAGAAGGAACGGGAAAGTCGGCACAACAGAGCGCGACTCTCACTGTTCAGTCTCACGTAGCAGAGCGTAGAATGAATGGAGGTGTTGAAAAATGAATTGTAACTGGGAGAACGAGAAGAAAAACAGACGAAAAGCATGAAACCTGATTCAGTGCTGACTTAGCTCGATTCAGCAGCAGTGACCATGCACAGTTTGTCTTGTTTGTCTTTGACGAATGTTGCTCTTGTTCTTTGCTGACGTCGTTGCCATCTTCATCATTTTTTTTTTTTTTTTTTTTTTTTTTTTTTTTTCCCCTAACCTCAGTCTTTTTTTCTTAATTATTCAGCGCGAGAATTACCGATAGTACTGTATACCAAAATTGAGACAATCTGACAAACATGTATACGCATGCCCGTGCTTGTGTATGTGTGAGTATGTGTGTGTGTGTGTGTGTGTGTGTGTGTGTGTGTGTGTGTGTGTGTGTGTGTGTGTGTGTGTGTGTGCGTGCGTGCGTGCGTGCGTGCGTGTGTGTGTCTGTGTGTCTGTGTGTCTGTGTGTGTGTCTGTGTGTCTGTGTTTACAGACTTTCGGAAAGCTAAAACAAACATGAAATGTCAATTCAGCTTTGCTTTTCAGAATATCAGGAAAAAAGCAGAAAGAAATTGTGCACTTTTTTTTTTTTCGGATTTTCTGAACAAGAGATCAGAGATGTCTTTTTATTTTCATCTTCCATGTTCTTCCTATACCATTACTCCCAATTCATTGATTCCAGTCCATGGAACCAGTATTAATGACTGTCATGCTCTAAAGAGAGCCACCTAAATGACTGTGCCCGTGAGCTTGTTGATACCAGCAGCTTTGCCACGAAATCACCATGAACATGGGACTGCTATGAAAACCAGTTTCCAAGCTGTCATAAATATTTTTCCTTCTTAAGACTTTTGTTTTTGGAGATGGTGATCGTTGAGGGTGTGGAAAATGAAGGGAACGCTACAGAGTCAGTTTCAGTTATGGCTTTTATGGCTTTCACTACATTGTATTACTTTACCCCTCGCATATTGTCATAACATATAATGGCCTCCCTCCCCTTTACACACACTTGCATTTTGAGAAAATCTTAATGGGCGCGCCCTTGAAATGGATGGAACTCGACGTGTCAGTTCAGTCTTCTCATCTGCATCCTGAGCTTATTGCACTGTATCTAGAGAACAGTGTGTACCGTAAATTCCCAGACATCTATCGCCTTTGATTGCAACCTGTCAGTCTAGTCACTGCATCACACCTGCTGGTGACAGACATTATTCAGTTCTGTCTGCAAACAAGATGAAAGCGGACAGAAAGAAATCATTCAGTATTTCATTGCAGACGGTCAGAATTGGCCAAGTCTTTCAGTATTTCATTGCAGACGGTCAGGATTGGCCTAGTCTTTCAGTATTTCATTGCAGACGGTCAGGATTGGCCAAGTCTTTTCAGTATTTCATTGCAGACGGTCAGGATTGGCCAAGTCTTTCAGTATTTCATTGCAGACGGTCAGGATTGGCCTAGTCTTTCAGTATTTCATTGCAGACGGTCAGGATTGGCGTAGTAGTCTTTCAGTATTTCATTGCAGACGGTCAGGATTGGCCTAGTCTTTCAGTATTTCATTGCAGACGGTCAGGATTGGCCTAGTCTTTCAGTTCTGATGACCACGGAGGTTTCCACAGAACTCTGAAGTCTTGTTTACTTTCTCAGGTGGCATCAGGCAACGGCGGCCTGGGGAGTGAGGGACGTGGGCCAGAAGTGGGATAGAGGAGCATGGGGGAAAGGCACTACAGAAATTAACGAGTTTCTCCGTTTTCTGACCGCCACCCCATTCATACATCCCCCTTCCAAACACACACACACACACACACACACACACACACACACACACACACACACACACACACACACACACACACACCCCCCCCCCCCCCCTCCTCCATCTCCTCCCATCCTCGGCCACCTCCCTGTTCTCACGATACACATGCTCATATTGTAGAATGGCACATCAACCCCTTACGTCCCCCATTTTCCGCCACCACCACCACCCTCTCAACCCCCCGCATTCTCCACCCTATCTTTTTCCCCCACTCACATTCATCATAGTTTTTTCTGCCTTGTTTGGTCAGGACCTGTCAGGGAGGGGTGGAGATGACAGCTGTGGTTTTTGTGTTTGCTGAACGCAGGTAGTAGGTGTGGTTTAATGTCTGCTAAACGATTTAGACTTTTGGGGACCCCCCCCCCCCTCCCCATCTGTTTGCCCTAGTGAATCAATCCTTTTACCTCCTCCCACTCGTCACTCCTCCCTCCTTTCCACTACCCCTCCCCCTCCCCCCTCCCTTAAAACTCGGTGTCACTGGAAACAAGACTCGAGTGGAGAGAGAGGGAAGGAATGAGGAAAGTCGATGACTCAGCGTTTTCCTTTTGATTGATAATGAATAATGTTGATGATGATGATGATGATGATGATGATTATGATGATGATGAAGATGAGGAGGAGGAGGAAGAGGATGATGATGATGATATGAGTATGATGATGATGATGATGATGATGATGATGATGAGTATGATGAGAGAGCGAAAACAAAGAAGTTGGGAGAGAGAGGAACCGAGTTTTCAAAAATCTTCCTTGCCAAAGACGGTCA
>JADBJO010001086.1:230000-232500 GCA_016801955.1 Conus betulinus
TTGAGAATTTGTTTTCAAAATGATGGTCGGTTGGGGTGTGGGTGATGAAGATGGCGATAATGGATTTCAATTGTGACCGCAACTGTACGACAGGACGGTACTCCACGATTACTGCTGTCGCTGTCACGGTATATCTTGGCCACAGCTTGGTGGAAGGGTACATGCACCTATAGTCTTAGTCAGGAAACAGGAAGCGCCCATGAAGTAGATGGAACTGGACATTTAATTCCAGTCTTCCCATGTGCGTCCTGAGGTCATTGAACTCTAGATATGAGCCAGTGTGTGTTGTAAGTTTCCAGAAAATGCATCGCCTTTGGTCGCAACCTACTATCCTGACTACTTTATCACGCTTGGTGAGAAGGTTTATTTGCAAACGAGCAAAACGTGAACAGAAAGAAACAATTCAGCATTTTCAGCAGACTATCATGAACCTAATCGCCTCTGTGAGCAAAAGACATGTCTGATGATTGGGGAGGTTTCCAATGAAGCTGAAAATCCGGTTAACTGTGTCCACACGGTATCAATCAGTGGCGGGCTAGGGAGTGGAGGGGGTGGGCAGGATGTGCGGTAGTGTGTTCTGGACATGGTTAACATCTGATGGTTCACTTTCACTACGGCAAATAGGCTTTGAGAACTTTAACCTTTTCTAAACATAAAAAAAAAACTTCAGAACTCTACAGGAGAATATATGTCATTCTGCAATACATGCTTCACATTCAAAACTAAACAGATTGCTACTTCAAAAAGTGCCAGTGAATTGGTAAAACACACACACACACACACACACACACACACACACACACACACACACACACACACACACACACACACACACACACACACACACACACACACACACACACATACAGACTCATTCAAACACACACACACATTTCATACACACACTCTCACATTTCTAACGCACACACACACACACACACACACACACACACACACACACACACACACACACACACACACACACACACACACACGCGCGCGCACGCACACACACAAGTTTGGGCTTGCCCCAACAACACACACACACACACACACACACACACACACACACACACACACACACACACACACACACACACACACACACACACACACACACACACACCACACACACACACACACACACACACACACACACACACACACACATTCATGTGTACGCACAACCATACACTTATACACAAGAACGCACCTGCACAAAAGCACCTCCCCCCCCCCCCCACACACACACACATTTACACACACACACGCGTGCGCGCACGCACACACGCTCGCACGCATGCATACACGCACGCACTTACTTACGTACGCAGGCACTTACTCGTCCGCACTCATACACATACATACATGGACGCACTCCAGCACATACACAACCACACAAACTGCGAGCATTCGTTAGCCGAAATCTGTCTGCTAATCTTATCTTTCTCTCTATATTGTTAAAACTTGTTAGCCATGCCGAAACACTACACCAGTTTAAATGTAAAGACATTTCCTGCTCCGTCCCCATCTTCTCTCCCCTCTCTCTCTCTCTCTCTCTCTCTCCATCCTCCCTCTCCTCTCTCCATCTTGTTTTCATGAACATGGAGACAGCGAGAGGCCATGTTTTGTACACAAGATTGCCTGAACCCAGCGAGTGTCTCTAAAATAGAATGTGAAAATTGCTTTCGACCCGTGCTTAGCATAAATGTATCTGTCTTCTTCTGACAATGGTTTTGTCCGTTGAATTTTTCTACTTCCTTCTTTGGATCTGCCTCTTTATTTTTTTTACCTCTGCGTCGTTTGTTTATTTGTTGTTTTTAATCGTTTTGTATGTGTGTCTTTACCTTTTTCCATTCTCTGTGTATGGAATTCAGGCTATACACACATGACATGGAGGATAACAGCAGTGATTGATGCTGTGGGAAGATGGTTCCAAAGTTATCCACTTTTCGGTAGAGTCAAGGGGGATGGGGTGGAAGCATTCCTTATATAGGTGTGATGCATAGGATTTCTTTAACTGAGTTGTATCTAAAGTATAGGGTCACTTGACAAAATTGTCAAATTAAACTCCACTCAGTCCTGTGGCATCGAAGGCAATGAATTTGTTGTTGTTGTTTTCCTCCTTTTGGATTTTGTATTTCGTGTGTTGTGTGTGTGTGTGTGTGTGTGTGTGTGTGTGTGTGTGTGTGTGTGTGTGTGTGTGCGTGCGTGCGTGCGTGCGTGCGTGCGTGCGTGCGTGTGCTAAGGAAACTTTGAAGATATCTTTAGGAGTAATAATAGGCAAAGCACCGCGTCTGGTGTTATTCAATCCCCACACCCCAAACTTCTCTGTCTTGCTTTTGTGCTTCCACCACTTCATCCATTGCCCCTATTTTCACACAACCATGCCTTCCCACCTCTCCCGTCACCCTTGAACACCTTCCCTTCTGATGGTGCACTCGAGAGTTTTGCCCGTCTGTGGTAAGGAAGATTTTTGAAACTCTCTCCCAAGTTTCTT